>BPLR01007569.1:0-148565 GCA_021605095.1 Caerostris extrusa
TGTTCTTGTTCTCATTATTCTTTTTGCCAAAGTTGGTAAACTTAGTAAATGTATGAAGTAGAAGAGAAATCTAGGTTAGACAGTTCAATAAAAATGAGAAACTAATTATACCATAACTCTATATGTGAAGAAATATATTTTAATTTTAACTTTTCATTGCTATAAAGTTGAGCATCATAAATTTTACTTCAAAAGGGCTATCCACAAGCAGGACTTGTTAACCAATTGCTTGTATTTGTCAATAGCCATATCTTTATATGCTATCTTTTTAACCTTGGTGCACATAAGCCTGAGCTGTATTTCCTTTGTTGCAGTGTTTTGGAATCTTTGGGACAGTTTGAATGAAATCACTTGAATGTTACTCGGGATATTGTTATATACAGTAAATAAATATATATATATATATATAATGAAATTCTCAAACCAGTGCTAAATGCTCCAACTGGTGTAATTTTGCTCTTTGTACATAGTATGTTACTATTATCTCGACATTTATCAGTACTTTAAAGGTTAGCATAAAGGGGGCTACTTTCAATTTACGAATCAAGTTTATTCTTTCAGAATACACAACTAGGTAATTTGCTAATGTTGCATTAGGCAATGCTACGAACTTGGAATAGTGGATATTGTGCATTCTTTTAAAAAAAAAAAAATCTTGCTTTTTTTTTTTTTTTTTTTTTAATGATTACTGTTGTATTTCTAAATGTGTGACTCTTGTATGCGATTGATTAATTTAATATATTAAATTTATCGTTTTCAGCTATTATTTTTCCTGATGTTTTTAATTTTTACCAAACAAAAATACTCGATTATATGTGTTGACTTTTTGTTTCCCCTTTTCTTATTTATATACATCCTGCATGTTTTTCTGGATATTTGTCATTGTAGTTTTTAAATTTTTGACTCGTGTGATATTAAAAATAAAAATTTAAAAATTAAATCTGTTTCAAATCTCCTCAATCATCTTGTTTTTTAAATCTCATTTTACATAATAATTATGATTAACAGTATATATTTTTATGAAATTACTTTTCTCCTCTCCAAAGTTGATGTGTAAATTTTATGTAATCAATAAGTGTTATTTAAAAGGCGTAGTTTTTTAGATAAAAGTTGTAATTGACAAATCACTCCCATGTACAAGATAGGTTGTATTAAATATCTATGACTGCAGTTATTATTAGCATCTTCATTCATCAACTTCATAACAGTCAAGATTTTATAATTTAAAACGACAAAGCTTTTGTGAGAACATAGCAAATGTTGAGTTCTTCCCCTTATAATTTTTTTTACTGCCGAGTTTAGTTTTTAATTTATTAAGAATAAGTCTCACTCGCCAAAATGTTTTCTTTAATGCTGCCAAGTGATTACATATTTGGGTTTGTGAGGTTGATAGTCATTTAGTTTGTGGTGTGTCCTTGTATCTTGTGTATAAAACAAATTACTGCTGGTTCTGTTTTCTTCCTTTTGAGTAAAAATGTAACAGGCTGTGTCATTCAGCCTCTGACTTGTCATGTATTATTGTTCTGTGAGGGACGCAGGGGATAGTTGTTGAGCACAAAATGCCTGAGTCTTATTTTTTTAATTCCGAAGAATGTTTCCTAAGTGGATTTTCCCCCTTTCTTATTTGTAGTTATTTGTACAATCAATAAAAATTTTGAATTATTTGTACTATGTATAGATGGAATAAAGAATGCTGTCTAAATCATTTTGTTTCTTTAATGTGTTAAAGCACAAGCAACCAAACTTTTTCTTAATTTAAACAAAATGTGAACATTATTTTTACTGAGCAAAAAAAAAAAAAAAAAAAAAAAAATCTAGAAGAGGCTGTTTACTTGTGATCAGATAAGACACAAATTATAAAATGTATCCTCTAAACAAAGCTTGTTAAATACATAGTCATAAACTTAATTATATAATTAATATATAACTTTAAATGCATTTAATCTAATTAAAGAAAGATATATGATATTTATTCTGAAGTCATATTTCTAGCAAAAATAAGATCAACCTTTGAATTATCCTGAAAGTGATATGTATAAGATTATCTTATACTTAAAAAGTTGTACATTAGCAACAATATTAATTTTGATTAATAACTTTTGACTGAAATCTGCAAACTAGATTTTGTCGTATTAGATTAGATTTTAATTCTTTTTACTTAATCCCCTTTCTAATGTTTATCACTTATTTAATATTGTGTATACTGCTCAAATTTTACTTGTCTCAGGGCAATTAAAAAAATCATTTCAATTTATTTTGTTTTGAACTCTTTTTTCAATCTGACATTAGTATTTTTTTTCAAAACTCAAGGCCTTCCTTCTGATTATTGTTGAGTTTGTGGCATCTTTGTCAATAAAAAATATAACCATTACAAATTCCTTGACTAATCTTCTGTCATTCTAAATATTGTTGATGAAAGAATGTTGGGAGTATTTCTATTTGGAGATTAGAAATAAAAAAGAAAATTCTTAACTTGTGAGTTCGTTATATTGAGCTGAGCGACTGAGATATATACAAACACGAAAAATAATGAAATTTTTCTTAATTTTTTCGCTGTTGATCTTTATTTATGTATGAAGCACAAGTTGATTTGCTGTAGAGAAAATAATTTTAAAAATTAACATTTTTTTGTATTTATGGATGTTCATTTGTTAAAGGGGAAACTAGTTGCAGTGTAGTTTCACCTTCATTTAGGAATGCTCCAGTGGACAAGAAAGTTTTAATTCACTCTTTTTTTTATTATCTGAAATTTTCTCAAATTTTTCCAATATTATTTATATTTATACACACAATTTAGGAACTCATGTCATCCTTTTTTGTTCTCACATGCAGGCGGACTTATTATTACTTGTAGGTTTAACTCAGGCCATTCTTAGCATATAAGTACTTCTCATAGCAATTTTTAAATTTATAGTAATAAAATTTCAGAAGACTTAATATTATGTTATAAATATAATTGATGAAATAATGGTGAAATATTTTTATTTGCATATTATTAAAAAGGTTAAGAAATAAAAGATTTGGATGCATAGATTGATTATTACATAGAAAACAATATAGTTCATTAAAATTTGATACAGAATGTTGTTAATAATTTAAAATAATTATTCTTTCTTGTAGTTAAAGTTCTAATTCTTGTGTGTGTACTATAAATTGTATATGCACTACTACTGTCTTCAGATTCTTTATGAATAAAAGTGCCTTATGCAAAATTTGCTCAGATATCAATAAACAAAATTTAAAAACGCCTTAGAAAAGAAAACATTTTTATTTTGAAATCAAGCATATATAAGAAATTTCTTTGTCTCAACTGATAAATTTCATCAAATTTTTTGTTGATTGTACCATAATTACTTTCATATGAAATTGTATTGATTTGGGAATATGTAAGAATTTTTAATGCTATTTTGAATGGGTTATGATGGTTTGCTATTTAATGTAAATAAAAGCATACCATATGTGCATATATTATTTACATAAAGTATTGTTATGTTCAACTTTAGACTCGCTATTATAGGTTTGGCAGTCCAAATTCAATATTTTTCAAATCAAATTCACCTCACTTTAAAATTAGGGTGTTATTTATATCTTAGTGCTTTTACATATGTATCTTTATAAAGACATATGCATATTTCTGTATCAGTAGTAATGTATTGGAATGGTAAAAATTATACTTAAATATGTACAAGGATATGCATGCATGCATACATCTTTATATTTTTTTCATAAGCATGATTATATATGCTCTCAAATGCAAAAATGCTTATTTACTTACATTTGTATGAGTGCATTATACACATTTACCTGTGGATGGATATATTTAAATGAGTATGTTTATGCATGCATATGTATGTTGTTGGTTATGCGTTTATGTACTTGCATATGCAAATGTGTGTGTGTTAATTTGTGTATATATATATGTTTTGTGTATGTTATATTTTTTGTATGCATTTAAGTGTTTATGTATGTGCATATGTAAGCTTGTAATTTTGTGGGTGTGATTTGTATGGATATGTATGCTTGTATAATTGTGCATGTATCCTTTGAGCATGTATGCATCTATGTTCTTGAGTATCTGCATGTTCATGGATATGTGTATGTATATATGTGCATTATTTCTGTGGTGCACGAGTATATATTTTGCATGTGCATATGTATACATCCACATGCCAACTTGCATGCAAACATATACACATAAATCTATATGCATACACATCCACTAAAAACTATATGTATATTGTTATCTTTATATAATCAAATGCACAAATTTACACACATGCACCTACAAATAAACTTGCATACATATATATTTCACATTCAGTTGAGCAATTTCAACATTTGTATTTCTCAAGCCAAGGTTACTCCAACTGGTAATATTGATTTGATGTAACTGATAGCCTTTGCTTATGCAAATTTCCTTAAATCATTGGATATTGCTATTGAAACATTACTCTTCCCTAGGTGCTTATTTACATTTCAAAAATCTAATTACATGAAGTTACATAATAGAAGAAATTTAAAATAAAAATAACTAAATTAGTAAAAAATTTTATTTCCAAGTTATATAAATACCAAACAATGTTTAATTATTTATTTCCCATGAGATAATGTGTACTTCGGAGATTAAAACTGCTAGTTATGTTAATGACTTGGAGAAAAATAATTATCATGCTACAATGTTGCCATGATAGATCCTTGGTACCTTTCAATTAACTAATTTATTAAACATTATTGTCTGTAGACAAACATTAGAACAGGTCCAAAAGTCAGAAAAAATTTTAAATATCTATAATTTGAAAACAAAGAAAATGCCTTTTGAGCAGCGAGAATGGAAATGAAACTAGATATTTTTTCTTTTGTTAAGGATATATATAACAAAGTTTTAATTATTTGCCACCAGAGGGAGTTACCATTAGATGCATGTTTTATATGATTAACCCCTAATAAATATTCAACAAATGTTTTGTCATTCATAGTATAGTTACCAGATGAGGCTTCACACTATTCACAACATTATGCAAACTGGTTTTCAAGGTATATTCTAATGGCTAAAATTCATAAGTGTAGAGTCAGGAGATCTGGTTGGCCGTACTAAAAGATCTACCAAGAACATGGTTCTCTCCAAATGTTGAGCATAGTAGCAGTCCTTGTGCAGGCGTAGCAATATGTGGAAGTGTTCCATCTTGTATAAAGATGACACTGTATGCAGTGTTTATTTTGCTTTGAATTCTGAAATCATGCTGGTCTGTAAAGTGCTTAATAGCACTGACTAGTGGAAGTAACTTTTTATTTTTTAATGGACTCTGTAACTTCCTCAAAGAAAACGGACTGACTAATAAATTAGTAGTAAAGCACACCAGACTGTAACTTGGCTAATGCTTAAGTTGTTCAATAAAAGAGCAAATTTTCGGTATTCAACACGTGATAGTTATGGCCGTTGACATAGCAGAAAGTGTGAGGCATGCTTCATTTGTCCAAATCACAGTGAAAAATAATCAGTGTTCTCCATTCTGTTGAACATTTAATTACGACATCTTTGGATATGCTGCAGTTTGTATGAATATGGATTGAGGATTACAAACGTTGATCTGTATGGAGATCACATTGTTTATGAAAGTAATAGTTTGCCGGGTTAAATGGTGAACATCGTATTCTTTGTGTGCATAAAAACGTCTATAAGAAGAAAAGGAAACGCTGCGCTCTTTGACTGTCTTATTCTCTTTATATTTGCGGGTCGTTAGCTGCTCTTTATATTCTGCCGGACAACTAATCTGTATCTTGATAACGCCATCTGTTGGTAAATATAATCTCTTCTAGCGCCAGAGACTAAAAAAAAAAAAAAGTCTTAAATATCATACTTTCTTTTAAAAACGGCACTTTTTTTTTTTTTTTTTTTATCTTTATTAATTTTCGAATTATTGTTTTTTTAAAGTTTGTCTTGTTTTGACTTATTAATCAACCTGTATATATTTCCACTCCTTTAAATATGGCCCACAAGAATTTTTTCTTCCAAGTGTTCTTTCCCTCAGGTTTTAATCTGCTGGTTGCGGTGTCCGATGCAGTCACTGCTTTCAAAAGTTCTACTATTCTTTTTTAATAATGATTGTGATAACGTGTATAAAATGTCTCACATCAATAGTCTGGCAAGTGCGAATTTATCTCGTTTTCTCTCATACGATGCGCAAATGCGAGGCAGTTACTTCTACCAAAAAGTCCTTCAGAAAAGGCAGTGAACAAACCCTCCGACCCCTTCATCTCTGGGGTCAGTCGGTGGGTTATTCGTGACACACGAAAGTGGAATACGAGGTTCACCAATGTTCAAAACCATTAACAACATGTTACCTCAGCCAACAACTATTAATTGTAAACTCAAAAATTTACAGCGAAAAACAGATGAAAATTTTATCCGTATTGCATGACCACTTACATCATAGGCAAAAAGTGATAATTAATTTCAAAAAAGTTCTTTATTGTGTAAGATTCTGTGTAGGAAAGCATGAAATAGATTTTTGTGCATGTTGCTTAAAATTTATGACATAGAATGGTATGAAACGACAACTGAAATCTGATTGAGGACAGAAAATTAAAAATTAAAACAAATTCTTCCAAAAAAATTTTAAATAAATAAATAATTTTTTTAACTTTTAAATATACAGTATCTCATAAATGTTTTCTCGTGTGATTCTTATAATTATTCCTAGAAAAGGAGTGGAAATTAAATATTTCAGACGATAACAAATGAAAAGAATTTCATTCAATTCCAAATAATATAGATGGCTTATAAGTAATTAATTTAATTTTAATAATTTTATTTTATAAGTAATTTTTGTTTACATTTTTTTTTAAAATATGCAAAAATATTTTTTCGCATAAATAAATCTCATAAGAGTTTTCGCATGCGATTCAGACTCGCATCATATTTGTCTGCTTCTTATTAATTAAGGAATATTATTTCAAACACAGTTTGTTATATCAAATAAAGTCGTTTGCTTAGAATATTCCATTCATTTGTTTTTATACATTTAGAATTACCATTGATAAATCGAACAAAGCAGCTTTTGAAAGCATAAATCGCAAAGTCTACGTCAAGTCAAATCATTAGAATATGTTTATGGCATAATCAAATAAAAATTTTCTAATTAATTGTTATGAAAATTTAATAATACAATTACTTTTTCTATTATAAAAATCATCATAAAATAAATAATAAATGAAAAAAAAAAAAATTTAATTTAAAAATAAAATTAACAAAATTAAATTAATTAATTTTTAAATTTAATTAAACAAATTAAATTTATTTTTAATTTAAAAGCCAACAAAATTGTCTCGTGCAATGAAGCGAATCATCGTTCCAAAATATCGTCTGCAAAACTTGTATCAAGATAGTAAGAATGTTATGAAAGTGAATTCAAAAACAGTTCAAAGAATAATTCTACTAATAGTTAAAAGAATAATAGAGTGATATCATGGCCATGGGCAAAATCGAAAATATCCAATTTCATCTGCCAGAAACACGAAATTATTTTTGTTATAGTTAACAAAAACAAATTAATAGATTCGAAGATAATGGTTTGGTGAAAATTGAAAGAAGAATTTGTAAAAGAAAACTTACCCCATTCATTAAACATGATGAAAGAGCAGTTGATGTGTCATTCATTGGAGTAGGTAAGTATAAATTTATTAACACTGTAACATGAATATTAACATTTTAAACGAAAATTTAAAATCATCAGTTAAAAATTTCGATCTACAGAAATAATCGCAAATTCTATCAGGACAGTAATTCTAAGCATAATATGCCTTCGATATTGATCATGATTACTAATTAAAACGGTTTATGAAAGATAAAACATTTGAATCTTTTAAAACTAATTGTCTAATTATTTTTATAGTACAATATATTCGAATTAATAATTAATTTGATTATAATTAATTAATAAGGTTGATGAATAATTTTGAATAATGTACGTTTACTTCATCTAGTCATGGAGATGAGTAAGAAAAAAATATGTCTTAATGTCAAAAATAAGGTAAAGCATACAAATGTAATACGAGACTAAATCGTATGCGAACACTTTCTAGAATTTATTTAGGATATAAAATTATTCCTTTTTAATTTTTTTAATTTAAAAATATATTTAATAAATTTTGTATAATTTATTTATAGAAAATTTTGTAGAATTTATTTAGATTTAAAAATATTCCTTTTTAACTTTTATAATTTAAAAAATATTATATTTAAATAGAATAATTTGTTCTTTCCTTTGAAATCTTTTGAAATGTTTAATTATTTCTATTTTTCTTCGTGGAATTATAAGAGGAATTGACGAATGTAAAAACTTTGTTAGGTACTGTAAATTTTTGTTCTTCATAGTTGAGTCGTTTGTATATATATATATATATATATATATACAAGTAGAATTGATTTGCTTCTTGAAATCATAAAGCATCCAAAATCCCATGAATTCATATATTATTCACATTTCTAATATTTAATAATAATCATTTGGTGAATAATCTGAAGTTCGAAACTTTTACAGTATGATTCGTATAATCAATTATTCAAAATCTATAGCATATAAAAACACAATACTCTTTATTAAAAGTGGGTGAATTTTGCTTACAAAAAAATAAAATTATATCAAAATCATTAAAAATTCAAAATAGTTTATTCCATCATGTCAAAATTCATCATTGGAATTTTTTTAAAACAGTATCTTGTATTCAAATATCCAAAAGAAGTAAATAAATCTGTGTTCTTTTTTACGTATTTGAATGCTTTATTATTTGTAGTAAGAAAGTGATAAAATAGTATTAAAACTTCTGAACCAACAGATTTAGTAGTCATTTGCTTTCATTTAATTAAAAATAATGAATAATTTTTTATCTAATTTGTTATTAAAATCTGTCCCCGTGTATATGTGTTCATATCTCCTCTGAAAATAGAGCGAGTTGGAGTGACAAATCACACCTAAAAATTGACGATCCGATGAAAAAAAATTGTCTATTTACAATTCCAAACTTTTCAAATTTTGGGAAAATTAATAAGAATGAAAAAAAAATGGCGCATAAGATTTTAATTTCGTTTTCCTAGCAACGTGTAAGGTTAGGAGTTTTTCCATTTAAATTTTAATTTTTTCCGTTTAAATTTTGCTTTGCTTTAATTATTTACTTCAGTTTTATATTATTTTTAAAGTACACACTTTCCATTTTCGAACAAAATAAATATAGAATAAAAATATTGATTTTAACTTATAGAAATATATATTAGTGAGTTTAAACACTAATCTTTCCCCACAATGAACAGCTTTCCATGTTAAGAAGGAAGTATGAGTAAAACTGACTCATAAATTTTATTAATTCAATTTTAATAATAAATTAAAGTGATATTTCCCGCCTTCGAACAACTAATTTTGAAAAAACCCAGAAAACTCTGAAACCAGAGCCCTGAACGAATAACGCCTGAAGAAAATTTAAACTAAAAACTGAATTCACTGAAACCAGAAAACGCCCTGGTAATATTTGCTAGTTTTAACATACTTTAAAAAGTAAATTACAACTTGTTCATGGATCACTTTCCGCTGCACAAATGCACCCAAAATGCATATCATACATTCAACTAATATTATACATTTCAATTACATCCATGCTACATATAAAATATTGAACCATACTAGTAACGAAAAAAATAAATGCATTTATATTTAAATTTCTATCTGATAGTTGGATTGTGTAAGCTATTTATGCACTTAAATGAGGGTTAAATTAACCATGTGATAGTAGACTATAAATTAAAAGTTTTTAATATTTTATAAACAATTACAAAATGAAAGGATTGTTTTCTCTAAAATTTTACTGCCTAGCTATATCAAGGGCGTCAGTAATCAGGGTAAAAAGGTTTAATGAATTATTACAGAATTATATTTTTGTATTCTTTTAATGCAAATATATAATATATGCAATAAAAATTTTTTGTTCAATTTTAATACCATTCATTAAATATTTTTAAATCCAAAGATTTGTAAAAAAAAATTACTTGTTGCTTTTAATTTGTAATGAATCGCAACATAGAATAAAACTATGAACTAAAGCATTAATATTAATGCTGGCCATTTAACAATTAAAATTAGTAAGTTCAAAAATTAAAGGTGGTAAATGCTTCGACTTTGATCTGTTCTAACATAAATTACTTTTTTTTTTTTTATAAACGGAAGCTGAAGTTTTTTATATTTATGTTTGAAAAATTTTAATCATCATTTTAAATATTAAAACTTTCGAAATAAAACGTACTAAGAAATGCATGTTAAAAAACCCCCAGATCTTAAAATATTTTATTTACATTACACAGGTTTAAATGGCAAATATTGTTAATTGCAATAATAATTTAAATAACAGAAAGCCAAGATTCGCAATAAAAACTTTTACAAAGTTCATTTTTCAGTAGACAAGACAATAAACACCTAAAAATTCACGCATTACTGCGTAGATAAAACGCAACAAAAGATTGCAGAATTGTACATTTCTTCAAGTGAAATACGTTCGCCAAAACATTACACTGCTCCAGTATCTTTGATGACAGATTAATTGGACTAAGTAAATATATCAGCAACAAAAATATCAGCGAAATACTGCACCAAAGCTCTCAGAATTTTGAATAGCATTCCTTTAAGAGCCAAACGTGTCAGAAAGGAAGGAGCTCCTGGTATAATTCGACCTTCTTCATCAGTTTCATCCATTTGTCTTCCTCTTCGTGATACGTTCCTGAAATCAGTTCCGAATATTAGTGCTCGAAATGCTTCTGGAAACAAAGGTTCATCAAGTTCGTTTTCCTCCGACTTGACGGGTTCACTTGCAAATGCAGCTCCCAGCGCTATACCAATTAAGACGAAGATTATGATCAATATTAGAGTCTTCATATTCGCGTACGGTTCTGTTTTCGGTTGATCTGCAAATGACTCAAATTCTGAAAAACATATCCAGATTTCTCCGCAAAGATTCATGGGAAATTTGACTTGCCTTGCTTTGACTTGACAACTAGGTATGCTCGTTGATGCTGCTTTATCTCAATTTATCCAAATGCTATCTTGAGAAATAGTAGTAACGTTAGTTATAAATGCGAAGTAACATTATTTAGTATTTAATTTGACAACTTGACTGGTTTTGTAAATTTATTTTCGACATTTGGCTGGCTTATGATTATTAAGGTATAAAGTCCTTTGAATTGAAAAAAAAAAAAAAAAAAAAATGCGGAACCTAATGGCAGAGTGTCTAGCAATCTGTGCCACAGAAATTCGGGTTCGAGTAGTGGCGGTGCCATGGATATTTGAAGTGGTTCGGAATCCACTTTAAGCTGTACGTCTTGGTCTAATATGACTATACAGCTTTGGGCGTAGGGCAGAAAACCCTACTCCATAAAAAGTCAGTGTCATAGAACCATGTCAAACTTCTACCTACGGGTGCTCCATCACAACAGAAGATGCACCCGCTTTCCCTCTTTCCATAAGTCCACATGGGTTCTTGAACTTGGTCTAGATGTTGCTGTCCACTAAGTTGGATAAAAAAAACAAAGAAAATAGATGTGATGGTTTCTGTATGAAAGATTTTACGTTTATTATTTTGTTAATATTTTAATTTTTCAATTAAGTACATTTATATTATTCTCATAACACTGCAACCTTAAAAAAAAAAAAATTCTCTATGTCTTCTTAAATTGAATGATTTGCACGATTTCTAGACTCGATTCCAAGTTTAAGACAATTTGTTCACAAAATTTCTACTAAATTCTATAATGATATGCGAAACATTAATAACCCTGTATTAAATATCCTACAAAATTACGATTATGATATTTCTTCCGCAAACATAGCAAAAGACCTCGCACTGTTCTAAATATTTTAAATTAATTCCTTACAACTGCCAAGACGAAAAAAAGTTCGCTTTTCTCCTAATTTGTCATTCGAGGTTATTACATGCAACTGATTCCATCAACATCTACATTTTTGATATTTTTCATTTTATAATTTTATTAAATAAATAATTTCTCTTTTAAAAAAAAGGGGATTTAATTATCTATTTTGCTTAACAACTCAAAGGGCATGAGACCACCGCTATGTTTCAACATTTTTACAAAGAAGGAGCTAGTGGCCGCTACGCGGCCAAGGATCTCCGTAATAATCTACAATAACTATCGATTTCCCGAAAATAATAAAGATTAATTGTTTTGTTAATTATCAATTCATGAAAATTACCGAATTTGCACTGAAAACATTAGAATTCTCCGTTTGAAACTGAATTTGATAAAACTTATATGATTTTTAAATGTCACTGTAATACAATCGCTTTTGACATGACGAGGTTGGGTTAGAATCTCGACAATGTATTGAGATTTTGATATCTGTTAATAGACCTTGAATACATTTTATAATTTGGTAGTGGGGACAATCTTTTGCTTTACTATGTCTAGAAGGATGTTTCAATTTATTAGTGTTGTCTGTATTATCCCCACTGAAAATCGAAACATGGATGTAAGTATTTCTTTTACAATTGCAAAATTTCCATTTTGAAATCTTTATCCACATTACTTTAAAAGATGTAGATTTTTAATTTGTTAATATTGATTAAAGCTAAATTGCTGATTTATGACAAACGTTAAAATCTTAACTCATGTTTCACACTTTCTTTGCTATTTGAGCATTTTTAAATGAATATTAACTTTGATTAGTCTTGGCTAGAAATGTGAATAAATTTTGAGCTCTATGATATTATGATAACAGATTTTTGCGAATATAACTGCCTAATGATGTTAAGTATTTTCTGAATATAGCATACAATTTTCATCCATTAAAAGACCGAATCTAATGTGGATTATTAATTTATGTATTGACATCACAAGTATAAAGGAAAAAAAGAGTTATGTTATATGCTATCTGTCCAATGCCATGCATTTTGACCGGAGATTATTTTTTAATAGAAAGGCAAATGTGTAGCAGGTTCAGCATTATCTAGGGTTTACAACAGAAGATTTGCTACATTGGGCCCGCAATTTTGAATAAACACCATCAAGAGTGACAATTTGAGAGTTCGAATTTTCTTGAGCTGAATAGATAATCTGAAAATCTTACGAATTTATCGTGTCCGTTCCCGACATCCCAAGAGTGACAACAACAAAAAAAAAATATTTCAATAATCAATCACAAAAAAGAAAATAAATAAATATAAAATAATACAACAGTGTCAAACAAAACAATTTATACTACATGTTATTTTACGGCTGTTTACATCTCCATTTTTCTTATCGTGTGAAAATCTTATATGAAACAGTATTTTTTTTTTTTACTTGTCCATAATTATTTTATTTTGAATATACCTTTTTTTTAATTCAATAAAGAAAGCATCAACGTTTTTGACACTGCTTTACCACATTTTGATGTAGGCAACACACCAAGTTTAAAGTTGCGTTTAAACCTGAAAAGGAAAATTCTGAGTTCCGCACATCAAATCATTTTGAGCCAGTTTGAATGGAAATTGTTGGTTTTGGTTGAGCATCAAAATATTTATTATCATCTGAAAGAAAACTGGATGATCGCTTGTAAGGGCCTTTTTTACAGAAAAACATTTGACCGAACGTTTCGAGTCTGAAAGTGGCTGTAGCCTTTTTGTACACCATGGAATTTTACTATGCGCATACGTGAAAAACTTTGTCTACCGATCTCCATAATACATGACACTAAACAGATCTGAAAATGCGAATTACATTAGACATCGAGACATTTGGTTTTCTATCTTTTTATAGGTTGTATATTAAATGCCAGGTATCGTAGACGAGTTTTACTCCCTAGTCGCTTTTATGTGGCAGGAGTTTTGTTCCATATAATTGAAAAATCTTGCTATGTTTTAATTTCAACCCAATCATCTAGCGGTAAAAATTGCATGATTACAGTATCCTGATAATATGTATTCCTGGATAAAATTGTCTTCAAGATATCAGAATTGTACTTTAATGATGTTTACTGATTTTCTGGGTTTGCATAATTTTTTTTCCTTTTGAATAAATTTCTTTAGTTTTTGTGTTTTACTTATTAATTATGTTTGCATTTTATTAAGTTCAATTTAAAGCTGTAGGCAATATACATTTCGGAGCTGAATCAATATTTCTGATTTTTGTATCTTTCTATTTTATTGGGACTGGGATAGAGATACACAAAAATTTCTTTAAAACTAAGGTTATTATATGGCCCTGTTTCACAAAGTGAATTATACTTCAATAAGTCACTTTCCTCTCTCTCTTTTGCCATTTTGGTGGTCGTTTTGTCATATTTGCCATCTTAAAAATAGGAAGGGGCTAAATATTTATATATCGCAATAAAATAAAATTACATCACAGCTTCTTTTTCTTCATTGGCGCAACAGCCCCATGGTGGGCCAAGATTGTCTGCTTAGTGATAGATTTCGGACGGGGTATGTTTTTTTTTTTACGGGGTATTGTTGTCAGCCTGTGCACAACAGTTATATTAGACTGGGACCTACAGTTTAAAAAGTGAATTCCATAATCAAGCTTCCATGGCACCTCCGGACCTCGAACCCGGAACCTGTGGCATCGAGTGCCAGTTGTTCGACCATCAGGCTCCCATATCCCAGTTACATTAGATTTTTTTCTTCTTCAGTAATAAACATCGAATTACCAGTGTTTAGATTTAAAAATTAAAAGGGAAAAAATATGTAGAAACACAACTTTAATAATTACTTGTAGTAACGAATTTTTAAAATATTTTTTCTTTTAAAATTCTCCTTTTTTTATATTTTTCTTCTTTTTAAATATTTTTTTTTCCGTGTTATTTTTCTTCTTTCTTTTAAAGTATTTTTCTTGTTAACAATCATTATTTCAGATTGTACTATTCCACAATGTAATCAAAACCTAAATAATCTGTAATTAAAAAAAAAACGCAAATTTTTTTTTTTAGCTATGTAATCGAATGTTCTTCGAACATTCGATTTAGGATTTGTTTGGTTGTATGTGTAATGCTGTCTTCTAGGTTAGAGAAGACCTACTCGTTCAGTTAAGCCGGTGCAATAACTTTGATCCAATTACTGTACACATATGTATTGGGACATTTGGGAAGAAAAACGTGAGCATGGTAGACGTTTTAAATTGATTTCCTATAAATTTTTTCTTTCGAAAGGTCAGTGTAACCTTATTTGTCATAACTTCAGAATCTATAATTCGATAAAGAAGTGCTCATTTTCATTTTTATTAAATCAACGAGATTTATTGTTTGTTTTGAAAATCTAGGGGAAAAAAAACATTTAAAAACGGTGAAATTCTTATAAAAATTTCAAAAGCCGTCAATTTTTTTTTTTTTTTTCGCATCCATGGGTAAGCCTCGTATTCAACCCCCCCCCCCCCATGAATAGCCTACCAACGCGTGAGGAAGGAGAGCATTACCTTTCGAAGGATTTTAAGGGTATTTGTCTCGTTTTTGATATTGTGTGGGAGAAAACTTAGGAAATTTATCATCAAACATATTGACTAGCGAACGATTCAATATGCTTTACACACATTGCCATTATCGCAATAGAGTTTAATCATTTTTGAAAGCAGTGACAGCAAAAGATTCCGCCAAAAGATTCGAATCTTGACTTTCATGCATGCATGCTAGCTGCGTATGTTACCCCAGAGACAGGAGTAGAGAGAAAAAAAGCTTAAAATTTTAAATTTTGTTATTAGAGAGTTTTTGCATACCGTATTTTGGACGTCCGTTAGCTTTTTCTCCCTAGCGCACATGCTCATAGGAAACATTGTTACAGATACGCATGCGCAATTTCCTATGAGCATGCGCTAGGGAGAAAAGCTAACGGACGTCCAAAATACGGTATGCAAAAACTCTCTATTATTTTTAAATGTTGGCACTTCCAATTGAGATTTTTTTTGTCTCAATGTAACTGCATATGCAGCATGTTCAGCGTTACCCAAGGTACCCCCTTAAGGTACCCGTTCCACCGCGCTCATATTGTGTCATTGCAGTTTCGGATTAATATAAGGTCCGCATCTAGCGAATTTACACATTTTCCCTCCTCCTACTTGAACCCGTAAAAGAACTGCTTATTTCTTAGCATAAACATGGGAATTGTCGATCGGCCTTCGTTCCTTCATTTCCATTTATTGAGGATCATTAAACTGTCTACATCTATAGACAGCTTGATGTTTTCTATTTGATTGTGATATTGTTGATTTGAAAAAAAAATGGCGCAATCCTAAAAATTTCTGTTTGCAGTTTATTTTATAATTTAAACGATTTTCATTGCTTATTTATGAGAAAATTTACAAAAATAGTTTCAGAATTGTGTTTTATTTTACAAATGCTGAACGGTTTGACATAAGGTCATTTGCCACTAGTTTTATATATTCATCGCCGTTATTAAATTTTTTAAGTTCAAGTTCAATATTTCTTTTTAAAAGGCCTGGTGCCCTAGTGGCTAGAGTTCTGGAGCTCGGTACCACAGATTTCGGGTTCGAGCTCGAGCGGTGCCC
Organism: Caerostris extrusa; assembly: GCA_021605095.1. Classification (NCBI taxonomy): domain Eukaryota; kingdom Metazoa; phylum Arthropoda; class Arachnida; order Araneae; family Araneidae; genus Caerostris; species Caerostris extrusa. The sequence continues at coordinate 16,529 of BPLR01007569.1, forward strand.
TGAATGTTTGTAATGGTTCGGAATCCACTTTAAATCGTAGGTCCCGGTCTAATGGAATCGTAGAACGTTGCTGGGGTAGTGTTACTCTCGTCCATAGCATATCTTCAAGTTACACGTGCCCCTTGGTTAGTGCTAAATGAGTAAAAGCGGTGCAGCCCTTGCTTATGGCTTAAAGATTAGCTGTCTAAGTATTTGTAGCTGCATTAGAAAAAAAAAATATTTCTTTTTAAGATTTTTAAATTTTTTTTTTTAATTTAATTTTTTATATTAGAGATCTCGTATTTTATTACCACCGACAGATAAACGGAAGGGGGCTGACATATTCTGTGCAAATTTTTAGAGTGTTATATTAAAATATTACTTCATTAATTTTAAAATTATTAGATTCGCTACTTGGTGGCTATATTTAACAGCGATAGGAATGAACAAACTTAGTTTGTAATTTTTTCAATTGAATAGCTAAAACAATTTATATAAACATTTAATTCTTTTTGTTATGAAAATATGAAAAAATAATACACAGTGGAATCAGAAATATTAAGAAGGAGATTGTTAAAAATAGTTGCAGTTGGGGATTGCATTTCTTTAATCCATTTCTTCCAATTTTTTGAATTTCTTTTAATAATGCGACTGTTTCAATTCTTGATTTGTTTTGTTCAAAATTAATTTTTAAATTAACCATGAATTTTTAAATTTTAGTAGCAATTATTGACTTTTTTTTTATTAGGTTATTTATTATTATTGATTTTTTCAACAAAATATCTTTATTAATCTAACAAACATATAGAAAAATGTTGAAAAATTTTCCAGAATTGCTACGCATTCTTTTTTATTAAGTCATTGCAAAAGTTTTTAAAAATTTGGTTATTTGTAATTCTTTTTATTTTAATCCAATAAAAAGCCTTAAAATTATTACGGAGATCTGAATGTGGATTGTTGAAATTCTTGTGGTTTTTTTCCTTCCAGGTTTTACAATTATGGTCGCACGTTTGGATTGTAGTTACTTCGCACTGAAGAGTAAGTTCATTAAGTTCTTAATCTCCACAACTTCGGCCAATATTAACTCTCAGCTTGTCGGATTAGAAGGACTTCAGCTTTTTTCTCCCATACGACATGCAAATGCGAGGTAGTTGCCTTTAAAAGCCCTCTTGGGAGGCACTTTCCTCCCTCAACATCCGTCAGTGGGTTGCTCGTTGTATACATGAGGCCCACTGATATACGTTTAGTGGGCACCAGTACGTCGTTCATATGAGGTCATCTTCACCGTTTTAACTGGTAGTGGGCTACTTAGCCCTAAAGTAGGAAGGTGTTGAGGAAAGAGAAAAAAGAAAGAGACTACAGTCCAGCTTGTGATAGGTACACTTAATCACAAAAAAAAAAAAGGCTTTACTTAATTCAGGCCCGACTCGTGGCCCAGTAGAAATGTGCGCCGCTGGTGAGCATTAGGGCGGAGATTCAATCCACTGACGGCATTATTGTAGTAGACACTGTTTCAAAAACGAGAGACTCGATGGATTTTGTGATGCTCAGTATCTTGCCTCGTGAGTCAGACTACCTGGTGGGAGTTTTCAGGGTTTTTCTCATATATGATACGCAAATGCGGGTAGTTCCCCCTAAAATTCCTCCCGGAAGGCACTTTTCTCCTTATTCAGCGCACAAGTCAGATTTCTATCTATGGGTGCCAAATCTCAACAGAAGCTGCCCCCTCCCCCTTTCCCTCCATCAGTGAGTAGACTGACTACTCGTGGGATGTCCGTCCCGCACTGCCGGACACTGAGGATTAGTCACAACTTAATTCAGTTTGGGCCAAACCTTTTTCTCTTCTGTACTTACTTATGTAACTTATCATTTATGAGCAATATCTCCTCTCTAATAAATCTACCCATCACAAATCTCTCTACGAAAATAATAATATTTATTAATAAATAAATAAATAGAAATGTTCTTAGGTTAGCTAGCAAATTAACAAACGATTCAAATTGATGACACTTACAGGTTTTTATCAAATTTTCAGAAATTGTCTAATTTTTACCGCTATTAGCAATGCGATAACACTCTGTTCGATGCTTTAACAGCATTCTTAATAATTGTATTCAACAAAAAAAGAAATAAAGATATGTCTGTTATTACACATTACCTCAATCGGCTCTAAAAACTAAAAATGAGGGCTTGCTTTCCATAGCGTTTTAAATACAAATGTCGGTGCCAGAAGCTTGAGATGATTGAAGATTTTTCCATTATTACTAGAACAGAAAAGAACTGCAAAAGGAAATACACATGTGTATTCGCGAAATAAGATTGATAATGGGAAGGGGCTAGAACAACCAATGATCAATTAATTAGTAGGTTTACGCTTATAGCTTCCTATTTTTTTGTGATGTCTTACAAATAATTAAATAATTAAAATAATATTCATAATGAATTATGAATATTATTTTCATTTTCTCCTAATCAGTCCACCTCGCATCTATAGGCATATGTGTATTCCCAAGTTTAGAAACACCGGACTTAATTGATATTATAAAATTTTCAAATGGTTGAATGCTTAATGCTAGTTTATGTGGAGGATTTGGGGTTACGCTTAGTAGCTTCTTATGTTCTTTGCTCTACATTTGTGTGTGTGTTCTTTTTTTTTTTATGCGTTTCATGCTTCATTCTTCTTATGTTCTTTGCGCTTCATTTGAGATGCGTTTGAACGCTTTTCATCTTTAATTCGATCAGTTCACTTCAATTTGTTCATCAAAATGTTAATAGTTGCTCAGATAGAAGTTGATTTTCTAAAATTTGCGTATTAAATACCCCTATGTTTTATCGTACACTATTCTACGTAGACGAACACAAACAATGCATATTCCTTCAATTGAAATTGGTTTTGAACCTATTTGAGACTTTATAAAACTTCCAGTTTTTTTTTTTATCTCATTAGACAATTGAGGAATTTAAGTACTAAAATTTCTAGCCAATCCCAGCATAAACATTTTAATTAAATGCTTTAAAAAACTAGAAATATGGCGCCTGGTTTATGGATTAAAAAATTATTAACAAAAAAAACTGTTTGTTAACTTTGAATATTCAAATATATTGGAAGTAAACTAAATAGGTATTTGTTGTGAACAAAAACGTTTCCTGATCAATTTTGAGCATTCTTGATGGCCATTCTGGAAATTTCAGCAGTTGACCGACAAGATAGGGAAGGGCGTCTATTCAAAACAGTAATTGACGACCCCTGTAATTCAATAAGCATGCAAATCAAGAGAAGCACTTTCTAAATTAGTATGAATTGTCAGTGAGAAATTTAATATGAATATTAATATTTATTTCTTATGGAGAATGTTTTTGAGATTTAGAATAGACATACCTAATACGCACACAAACATGAATAAATTTGAAAATGTTGAAATATTTCAGAAATCTATATACCTATAAATATATACATTAAATATTTTATTTTATTCTCTTTTAAAAAGAACTTGCCCACATTCGAATTAAGAAATAAAATCTCGCAGTTCGTTGAACAATGGGGAAAGATATTGCAAAATAGCATATTCATATCATATAATATACCATATTCATCTTCCATTTTAAAGTACACTAATAACACGAATAGTTGTACTCGAATTCGTAATTTTCGCCTACGTATAAAAACCACGAATAACTCTGCAGCTAAATTATGACTCGACACTATTTAATAGCTAAATACATTGCACGTAATTGATATACATTCTGTGTAAAAGTATCAGGAATTCATAGTTTAAAACGTAAGCGTGAAAATATCACTACATCTTTTATATGTTGGTAAAAGTGCCTTAAATTTTGTGTTTCAAACGAAATTTTATGTGCGGAATAGCTAAAAAATATTACAGAAGGCCTATTGCGAATTGTATACGTCAAAAATGCAAGCATTTGAAGGGTATAATGCATTCTAAAAAGTTCGAGAAGTGGTAATTGATTTTCCTTTTTCGTTCTTGACCTTTAACTGCTATGATCGACAAAAACATCGGCCGACAAAATCAAGACGTTGATTGCTAAAAATCTTCGCATGAATCTTATAGAATTAACTGAAGAAGTGAATGTATCTTTAAAATCTGTTCATGATGGATATTTTGGGCATAAAATGCATCACCGTACGACTGATTCTGAAAGATCTCAATTTTGTCCAAACAGAACACCGAAAGCATGTCGTTGAAGATATGTTTTCCGAGCTTTAACGGACTCAACGTTCATGAAACGCAATAAATGTCATCGACAAAGCATCATATTCAGCTGGTATAGCAACATGCGACTTTTACCTGTTTCTAGTTAAATTCACCACTTTGAGAAAAGCGTTTCGACTCGATTGGGGCCATTAAAGAAAATTCGCTTAAAGCCATACCTCAATCAGCCTACGAAAAAAGTATGGAGAATTAGATCAAGCGTTGTTATGGCTGCATTACATTCGATGAGGCCTACTTTGAAGAAGACAAAATAAATTTTGATGAAGGAATTGATTTTTTGTGTTTGATTTATTACTTTACACAATCAATACAATAATTGGAAATGTTTTCCATAATATCTACGAGGATCAATAATTGCCAGTGCAACCAATAATTGCCAGTAGGCATTGAGACTCTCACTAGAGAAAGTATAGTGCAACCTGCGCTGCTACTGAGAGAAGCGCAATTTCGCGCTTCTGTTGAGAAACATTTACTTTACATTCTCTCATCCCGAGAGAAATAATATTTAGCACAATCCTGTATATTTATTGGCCTACGAACTCTCATCTGAGAGGAAGTATATTTCGCGATCCAGACTGTACCTCAGTAACTTTATTTACAGCTTAGCAATGGAATCCTTCCATTTAAATATAAGTATATGTCTTTACATGTGTTTCATGCTGTGTTAAATATTGTCTATGCTTAATTGTGGTGTTAATGTCGTATTTACGTGCTCGTAAAAATAAAGCGATGTGTTTTTCAACCCGACCACACGCAGACCCATCTGCACAAACAAACCGACATCTACTACACCAGGAAACAATTTATTATCTCATGTCACTATTTCTCTCCCACGTATCTAAGTTTTATCTTAAATATACTTTTGACAGTAAGCATGTGCTGCTCTCTATGAAAATTCATCCAGATTAATCATTGAAAATTGCGATATAATAAATAATTCTATAGTAAACATAGAAAATAATTTTTTTATTAAAATTTGGTACAAATGTTTACGTTCTTCTTTTAACATTATACTTTTATTTGTTTGCACAAAATTGTAAATAGTATTTATATTTTAAAAAGTTTTTATAAAGTTGCGAGAAAACAATATTAGCTGATTAATTTTGTATTCATACAAAAATAACTTTTGATTAAGAATAAAAATTACTTATTTATTATGATAATAAGAAGTAAAAGTATGTAATAGCTCCCTAAATAGGTTTTGAGATACAATTTAAATATTTTCTCCTTTTATTTTTGAAGATTTAAAAGAAAATATTTAAAGACAGTGTAGATTTTATTCTACTTGAAAAGGTTGCTTTTTTTTCAATTTTTTATAATAAATATTGTTCTTATTTAAGCAAATTAAATTTATTCAGATAAAAATCATCAATAGTTCTAAGTAATTCGCATTGTGGATAAAAGAATTTCTAAAAATAACACAGATTGCCTCTCTGTTTATGTAATATTAAGATTTCAGCTATTTAACATCTTAATTGGCTGAAAATGGTTATGGAACACATTCTTCTTTTCATTGGCGCAACAGCCCCATGGTGGGCCAAGGCTGTCTGCCTACTGGCAGTTTCTGAAATAAGAAATGATTTGTTTTTAAGGGGTAGGGTTATCAGCCCTACACCCAGCAATCATATTATACCATAACCTACGGTTTAAAGTTGATTCCGAACTACTACAAACATCCTCCGGGACTCGAACCCAAACATCTGTCTCAGCGAGCGCCAGTCACTAGGCTATCAAGCCGCAATGGAGCTCATTTATGAGGTAAATTGACGTTTGACGAATATTTAGGATGTTTCAAATGACGAATATTTTGAATGTTTCAAATGACGAATATCAAATGACATTTTGTTTCAAATGACGAATATCAAATGACATTTTGTTTCAAATGACGAATTTTTTGGCATATTTTGGCATGGATAATTTTGCATTAAAATGACTGATATGTAATTGTTGCAGCGTTGCCCAGGCTTTTCGTCAAAAGGGCTTGCTACATTGCATTCATATTCTTTTGGGTACGTCGATAGGAATAATGTTCCATTTATACTACTGTGTCCAAAAAGTAAGACCAGTTTTCAATTTAAATTTCCCGTGCATGTGGTATTTCATTTTTTTCTTTTTTTAGGTTGTTGGCACTGTCCTTGACATCTGTGTGAAATTTTACGTGAAAATATTACGTTTGAGTTACGCTTGGCTTTGTGAGACGCAAAAACTGATTCCGGCGATTTTTGAAATGTCTGAATTAATTGAGCAAGAACTTGCGTTAAATTTTATTTGCGGGAACGTATACAATGTTGCAGAAGGCACAGAACACGTTGAAGATGAAGAGCCTTCTGGTCGACCACCGACTTCAACCGACGAAGCTCATGTCCAAAAAATTAAAAATTTGGTGCTTGCAAACCGTCGATTTACAATTAGAGACCTTGTTGATGATGTTGGAATTTCTAAATTCCATTTTAAAAGATATTTTGAACCTCAAAAGCGCATATATATCGCGTATATATAAAACCCATATAGCTCCACAACCACCGTATTCACACCGTGCGACTTCTGGCTATTCCCTAAACTTAAAAGACCACTCCAGGGACACCGTTTTGAGTCGATTGAAGAGAGATTTCAAAAATCGCCGGAATCACTTTTAGAGTATCACAAAGCCAAGCGTAACTCAAACTCTAATGAATATTTTGACGTAATTTTTGACGTAAAATTTCACACAGATGCCAAGGACAGTGTCAACAACCTAAAAAAGAAAGAAAATTGAAATACCATAAGCCCCGGGAATTTTAAATTGAAAATTGGTCTTACTTTTTGGACACAGTAGTATATGACATGCCATGCCTACTGATTGACTTTCTAGAGGTCTTTTAATGTTAGATGTATCACATTTGCATGTTTATGGAGAAATTCCGGAAAACTTTGCCTAGGTAGCCTAATTTTCAGTACGAGATACTTATACATATTGTCTTAATCCCTATCGAGTCTTCTCATTTTCTGAAGGGTGTGATTGCTACAAAGGCGTGCACAGTGAGTTCGATTCGTTGAATATTGAACATATGAATGATAAAAAAAAATTTTTTTTTAATCTTTTTTGACTCAAACCTTAAGATATTCTTCCACTGAGATTCAGTATGAACAAAAGTGGTAGAAATTCTCAAAGTAAAAACTTAATTTTTTAATAGATGATATTCAGAAACTCTCAAAAATATGATTAGAAATCTTAAGGAAAAAAGAAATCAACAAAAAAAAAAGAATTTTTGTATTATATAAAAACAAGCGTCAAAACAAAATTCCATAGAAATTTAACGCTTTTTTTTGTGTCTTTTTTACTTTTTCTGTTCTTTTAAGATCAGTGGTCTGTATTTTCAGCTGCTCTTGAAAAGGAAAACTATCGCGAAGCCTCTTTATAAATACATTGCATCATGAAAGGCAAGCGGAGTTTTAACGATTGCATGTTTACACCCACGGATCACATGGACTTATTCAATTTCATCATAAAATCATTTGTTCCTTTTTTTTTTGTCCTTAGAATCAACAAATAAAAAATTTACCTTTTGAAGCATTCGAGTATTGCACATCTGTATTGCTGTTTCAAACATTTATTTTCTGGTAAGTTCCCAGTCTTATTGATAATGCTAAATTATACTCTTCTTCAGTAACTTCAGGTTGGAATCCTAGGAAGCATGGATGTTCGTTAGTGATTCGGAATCCACGTTAAACTGTAGGTCCCAGTCGAATTAACACAAAGTGTGCACAAAATGACCGTAGAGCGACAAACCAAACCAAATCCTCATTAGCGCAACAACCCTATGTTGGGTCAAGAGATGTTTTTTTTTTTTTAATTTTATTTTATGAGTTAGGTTTGTCAGTACAACACAGTCTCTACAGTCATGTTAGACTTGACGTGCGGTGGCACAGGTTTGGGGTTCGTGTCCCGGCGGTACCATGGATGTTTGTAGTGTTTCGGAATCCACTTCAAGCCGTAGGTCTCGGTCTCATATGACTGTAGAGCGTCACAGATCCCGGTCAGACTTCTCGCCCACATCATTCCCAATCTGTAAAGAGGCAACTCAGCTTTAGGCAGAGTTATGTGATGTGGTGTAGTAATAATACTCACATAAGACTAGGACCTACGGCTTAAAGTGGATTCCGAACCAATAAAAGCATTCATGGCACTTCTGGGAACACCTGAAACCTGTGTGATCGAACGCCAGAGCGATAATCGCTCGGCCATCAAGATCCAAATTATACTCAGTTGAATTATATTTATTTATTGAGAAATTGAAAAATAATTGAATTTTTCTTGAGTATTTAACATAGTAAAGGAAGAAAATTGGACGGATTAAAATTTCATTGTTCTGAGTTTTTAATGGTTTGTTCTAAAGCAGGTGTGTATTTTCATTGCCCGTTTCATTGCCCGTTTCATTTTCGTTTAATGGTTTGTCACAGTGTTGTCACAAGGTTTTGAGTTCACTATTCTGGCTGAACAAACTCCCTGTTTTAAAAGATAAAATTTGTCAGGAATTTCTGTTATTTAATTAGAATTGTTTAATGTCCTCCCAAGTGAAGTTAGTGCTTAGTTTACCAAATTTACTCTGACTGCGACTTGAATATTATTTCGCTAACAATTAGTCGGAAATTATTAAATAAAAATCCTCTAAACAAGAAAATTTATTGATGACTTTAATGCAAAAAATATTGTGGAAATATATAATTTTTTTTTTTATCTTGGTTGCGAATATCAATTAATAATATTTGTAATCAATATAAGATTATTTTCTTGAAAGTAACTGCAAATATTATTTGCAAAAAAAATTATTAATAATTAAAATTTTAATGTTTATAAAAATATACATTTGTTTATGGGATAATAGTTTTAAATTAAATAAATATTTATTATTTTATCTATCTTAATTATCATAAAAAATTAAAGAATAAAAATTACATAACTTTTGAAAAATTAAAACTTGTGTCTGTTGTGCGTGTTATGTCTAAACTTCAGACAACTAAAATTTAGTATTGAAATTGATCTAGTTTTCTGTAGAGCAAGAGGCTTCTATTGTGAGAAATATAAATATCAAAAATTTATTTTTAGGAATATAAATATTTTTAGGGATTATAATATAAATATCACAAATATATTAAATTTATTATCTAATTAAAACATTTCATATCTACCAGTAGGCAGATGGTCTTGGCCCACCATTGGGCTGTTGCGCTAATGAAAAGAAGAAGAAAACATTTCATGCTTTGCAATGTATTTAAAACTAAATATTTATGACTAAAATTTTATACGAATTATTTTTATTATATTTAAGATTTGTATTTCTACATCAAAATTGTTCATGGAAGAAGCAATAAAAGGAAACAATATTAAATTGGATTTTAAATACGTTTTTCTTTGTTAAATTTTATAAATTTTAATTTTTTGTAACACAAAAACCTATAATTCAAGATTCAAACTATCGATAATTTTAAGTTAAAAAAGAAAACTGCATTTTCACGTCTTTATGTACGACACTATTCCTACAGGGAAGTTACTGCTTAGAAAAACAAGATTATCAAATATATCCTTACTGTGAAGGATAAAACCCAACGTTTAATTTTATTATTGTCTATTTTACTCATTACACAAAATCATATATATAATGTCTTGATGGTAGGTACATGAAGAAATATGCCTGTTCTTTTATAATCAATGAATAATGTAAAAATCAGAAAACGTTGAATGACATAGCATATATCGTAATACTAAGGCATTTAGCAAGCATAACTTCAAAGTATTCGCTTTTTTGTAATTATGAAATATAAAACAGTTTATTTATAATTTAAAATAATTGTGTTTTCTGGTGTGAAATTTATTTTTTTTAGGAAAACTTTTAAAAAAATTATTTTCGTGTTTCTGAAAAACAATATGTTCGAAAACATTAAGAGGAAAAAGAATAATCACTAGGCAAAAGTTCGAGGTCTTTGATCTTCATACTTATAAGTCATCAACATTGCAGTTTCTAACTACGCATTATTCGTACTTTAAAAAACGTCACTTAAATTCATTTAAAATTGTACTTATCTGAGTTCCAGCCGGATACGTTCATAACGTCAATAAAGGGCATTAAGATACAAATTTTAATGTTCGTGTAATTGTCAAACCCTTCACCACATTTCATTGTGGTTAACTCTGGAAAATATTATTTTGCACAGTGTGATATTATTTTTCCATGGTATTGTTCCAAGCTATATAGCTTTATATAGCTTTTGCATTCTTTCCGCATGATAGAAGAAAGGCTATCAGCTTTGTCTGGAGGATCTAAAACTGCATTTTTCATTGTATTTAAATATTACCGATAAAAATTTCTTAATTTTACCTGTTCCTCCCAGTTTAAACTTGAAATTTCTCCCCGGTTCTTAGTTTTTGAACTACTTACTTCCAACTCACGCAATTGGAGTTTTCATTTACCTCAGTCTTGGCTCTCTATTTGTCTATTCTTTCAGAAATTGCTGTGTTCAATAATTACTTCATGAAAGGTGTGTCATAAGGTTTACGATTCTAGCATCTATTGGGACTGACTTCGTCAATCTGGCCAACATCGTCAGATCCGTTTTCCCCAAGAAATATACTATAATGGCTAAGATCTCTTAAACTATACCATTCCCTTCTTCAATGGCATAACAGCCCCATGGTGGGCCAAGGTCGCTAGTCCATGGTAGTCAGTTGCAAAACAATTTAAATGGAACAGAATGGTCCTATCAAGAATTTGGAAACTTACTTCCGAAAATATTTGTCTAGGTCAGGGGTCGGCAACCTTTTGAGTCGGAAGAGCCAAAATCACAATTTACAAAATTTCAAAGTTTTTAAAGAGTCACAAAATTTTTCCTTCTTGCCAACAATAAATAGTACTCGCATAAATAAAGTTTTTTGATAAAAAAAAAAAAAAATAATATATTTATTCATAAGAAAAAATATCTATTTATTCATATATTAGTAGTGTTTTTTCACAACAAATTTGATAATATATATATGGCATTATTAGATAATTACTTATTATTTAAGTAAAAAATTAAAACAATTAACCATTTACTTACAACACTAACTTGTACTTCAATAACAAACAATTTCAATGGGAGCGATGGCTTTGCATGGTTATTCAAGTAGAAAATTTAAACTTTACTAAACAATGTAACTAGTAATTAAAATAAAAAAAAAAAAAAAACAATAACATGCATTTGAGCAAATAAATTGACTGGGAGCGTTGGCTTTGCATGGTTTTAAAAAGTTTGGATAAATTTAACTCATAACTTGTTGCCTAATCCTCGTTAATTGATTCAGAACGATTTTTAAATGTTTTTTTTTGATAAAATAAATAATATTTGCGGATGGAACTAAATAGCCGCAGCTTCACATTCAAAAAGAGCCGCATGTGGCTCGCGAGCCGCAGGTTGCCGACCCCTGGTCTAGGTGAATCTTATACTAATGTTGATTCTTTGAAAAAACAAAACGGTGGACGTAAATGCAAAGATTATAGAGAAAATTTGAAAGGCATATTCCTCTTAGCAGAAGAGGCACCATAATATTAGCAGTTTACGCCATTAAGTCCTAAATCTACATTATTCCGAATTTGGAAAAAAGGAAAATCTCTAAAACGAGGAAATCCATATCCATTTTAATTTCATTCATATACAAAAAGCAAAGCTTCGCAGCCATGGGATCCTACTTGCAAGTTTAAAATGCAGTAAACGAAATGATTGAAAAATCCATAAACTATCTGAACATTAAAAATAAAAATTTGGAGTAATATTTTTAATTTGTTGTTTAATTTAATCTGAACATGGTCCGACATGAACTGTAGTGCTAGGAAATAAAGTGGTTAGTTTTATGATAATAAATGTGTTTTATATTTATTTTATTTTGCTGCTGGTACGATTTTGCTATTTTGCACTCTGGCGCGCCCGGTGCCACAGGTTTCGGGCTCGAGTCCCGGCGGTGCCATGGATGTTTGTAGTGGTTCGGAATTCACTTTAAGCCGTAGGTCCCGGTCGTATATGACCATAAAGAGTCACAGAGCCCAATCAGACTTCTTCTCACCCACATCATTCCTAAACTGGAAAGGGGCAACTCAGCTCTAGGCACAGTGATATGGTGTGATGTAGTAGTAGTGCTAGGGAATTAGGTGGCTAGTTTTATTATAATAATTGGGCTTTATATTTATTTTATTTTTTTACTATTAATATGGGAGAAATTAAATTCATCAATTGCTATTAGTATTATAGGGCAAATTATATTCATCAACTGCTACTGTTATTATAGGACAATTTAAATTCATCAATTGCTACTATTATTATGGAACGGAGACAGCATTAGATAAAGAGGCATTAGTGTAAGTATACATTAATTCCATATTTAAAATATTTAAAAAAATTCTGAATTAAAAATATTTTTTTAGATTCTGAGTCATATGACAAACATTACTAGAAATTAAATTTAAAAAAATCTTATATCAACACAATAATCAAGCTCCGATCAATATTTAACGAAGGACGATCGCTGCAATAAAACTGAATGCACCTGGACTCTGTGCAAATCCCTCGTGCTACTGCTTTCAGACTTGCATCTTGGGAATGTGCATAATCCATCGATTGCAGCACACGCGGAACTCTGACTGTATAAAGTCTGATGAGTCATGCAAACTATTTGCCCGCTAGATCTGGAAATTGAATCACGAACTAACAAAGCAAACCTTCTGGGAAGGACAAACACATCTTGATAGCAAATAGGATGAAGATAGTTTAAAGAACTGGGCCGGATTTTCCTATAGGCTAACTAGGCTTCAGCCTAGGGCCTCAAGATCAGAGGGGCCTACATATATACTTGGATTGAATCAGTTCTTAAATAAAATAACTATTAATATAAAATTTAATATGATATGCAATTTGATATTTTTTTTTTTGTTATCTGGATTTTGTTTGAATAAAGTTCCATTTTTGGTTTAGTTTAAAACTAAAAATTGATAATAATTCATACTTAGACTTTAAATGCAATTATTATGAAATAAATTTATCTGAATTGAATTTGCTTTAATCTTCAATGTATTGAATATAGTTAATTTAATTTGATAGAAAACATGATAATTTTTATTGCATATTTTTTTTTCGAAGTCAAATGTTTTTATTATTTGAATTTTGTTTCTTTGTAAATGTTGTGTGTTATTTTTGATGAGTTATTGTTACAAGTACTATATAAGATGCTGAGAATAAATGTCCAAACAAGTGTTCTCGACTTTTTTTTTTTTTATTTATTATCCGTGCCACATTTTTTTTATAAAGATTAGTACCAATCACAACATGTTTCATTTAACATATTGATACATATCACAGTAATGATGTATTTTATTATCTCTCATGTAATTTACAAATTTAAAAATTGGAGATGAAAGAGCCTCATAAGTGGAATAGCCTAGGACCTCTTTTCATCTAAATCCGGCTCTGTTAAAGAAGCAAAATAAAATACTGTATTGGCCATATATTTAAATACAGTATGAAAGGCAAACCACCCTATATTTTGTCATATTTGTGGGATATGATAAAAACTCATTTTAAATGGAAATTTCATTTTTAAGTATTTTTGTCTATAAAAAAGTGTTTCGCTGGTTATATTTGTATCTTTTTGGAATGCCATGAGTTGACTCGTACGAAAATTGTTTTTTAAATCTGTGTTAAAATCAATTTAATTTCGTGAGTGTATTATTCGTTTATATTATTGTAATTAACAGTTAAATTAACAGGTTAAAATATATTTTCACATAACATTTCGCATCTGTTTAAAAAGATGTTCAGATACTGTACTTCTTTAATTTCAGAAACGTCAGTTATATTTTAATTAATAAGTGATAACTTAAATTCAACATTTAATAATTTAAAATGTAATAACTACAATTAAATGAATTACTGAATTATCTACCAAATAATTAAAAATATATACATTCATGCTAACAAGTTTATGATGTAAGAAAATAATATGAAAATGCCTATCATGATCAATATTGCATGACGCATTCGTGGTTACGACGTCATGATTAGGAGCATTATTACAGAATGCATTTGAAATCAGTTTTGCACTGCGCCTTGAAATTCGTGTTACTTCGTCTTGCTTGTAGTGAAATGTGCTATCTAATCACGCATTCTAAACATCGAATTGACTTTAAAGGTCATTTTTGTTTAGTATCAATGAACGGACGGACTACCGTGACATTGAATTTGTTTGCGAAACAAAAAGAGTTCAATGAAAAGCCCAGTTCTTTTTATCAATCTCGAATAAACACATCCGAACGAACAATCGAAGGCATCATTGAATGCGTTTGTAGATTTCGTTGTTTGATTAAATTACGTTTCAACAAAAGCATAGAATGACATCACACTTCCTTTTATTAGTCTGAAACAAGAAAATCTGATTAAACTACACAGATTGTACTCATTGTATAAATTAATGGATTTCGTTGTATGCAAAACAATTAATTAATTAATTAAATTTTCCATGGTTTACTAATTGATGTGAAATTAATGAAAATATCAGCGTTAAAAAACACGTTTTAGTGTTAGGATATGAGGTTTGTTACAGGTTTATACAGGATATAAGGTTTATTGTTAGGTTGTGAAATGAAAAAAATTCCAGTTTATTTATCTATTATTTTTTTGGTTGTTTTAGTACTTGTGATGTAAATTTTGGTTAAAATCTAGGATCCTGTACCCTTTGTGCCAAACACATCGCCAAGTTGCCAAGTCGGTAAGTAAGCATAGAAATGAATGGGCCAGGTAGTATGCACGGTAAAATGATATTACGCCAAAATCCTTTACTGTGTTGCCAAATCGACAAGTAAACAGACAAAAAAGGTTGCCTAAGTTCGGTGTCATTGTAAAGTGCTATTTCGCCAAAATTTATAGCCAAACAGTGCTTTTACGCCAACATTAGCAGCCAAATAGCTATTACGTCAAAGATTATTCCTGAAAAGGCTTTGAAGTCAAAGTTTATCGCTTTAACGCCAAATATTATCACTATCCTTTATCGCCAACATTTATCGCTTTATAGCCATTTTCACTAAGCAAATTTTGTTATATAACTTCTTTTAAGCCAAAAATGCTTTATCGCCAATATTTATCGCTTTATAGCCAAATTTTTTTCACTAAGTGAATCTTGTTTTTGAGGCGCTTTTACGCCAAAAGTTGATGCTTTTTTATGCTTTATCGCCATAAATTTTTATCACTAAATTTTTTTATCTCTGGAAAACTTTTGCGCCAAATGAAACCGCTTTTACGCCGAAATTTAGCGCTATTATGGCAAGAAAATTATATCTAAAATGCCTTTACGCCAATTTATATCGCTTTATCGCCAAATTTTTTTATCACTATTATGTCAACTTTTTGATGTTTTCTTTTTAAGCCACATATTGCCGCTTTAACGCCAAAATATATCATTATTTTGTCAACATTTTATTCCTAAATTGCTTTTACACCAAATTAAATCGCTTTATCGCCAAATTATTATGTGGAATTTTATTTTGCTAAGTCACAAAAAGTATCGTTTAAACAAAGATAATAATCGCTGTTAATTGATAAAATTTCGATACGATAAAATTTCACCAAAGTTATTCGCCAATTCTTTTTTTCTCTTTTTTTTTTGTAATGTCATAAAATAAGTCATGTTCTTTACGAAGCCGAATTCGAATGATAAATTAATATTAACAAAAGATAAAAAGAAAAAAACTAGAGAATAACTTGCCTTTTATTGTGGTATGTCCTTCCTCTGTGGTGAAAACAAACATTTTATTCCATCGGTGAAATCATAAATTATTTTGCGGATGTCACATTTGTGCTGGCGCCGCCCCATGCACTCTGCCAGATAATTATCAAATGTTCCGGACACATTATTTTATTAATATTAATTTATTTTAATTATTAAAAATTTAAATTGTAACGTTAACTAACGTTCTAAAAAGCTAAAGCTTCAAATATTCCGAGCGAATTCTAATTACGGTTGTCACAAAATCCTAACTAAACGAACATCTTTAAAAGGAAATTAATTATTTAAGAATAAAAATATAAGTTATTAATAAAAAAAAAATCGTTTTTCTTGTTTGTTTCTTACTTTGCTGAGTGGCAACTTCATAAATATTGTTTATGTTCTGAATCAGTGACCGACGTATGTTGTAAGAATAAGTTCGAAATAATCAGTAATTTATTGGAATACTAATTTAAAAGAATATATATTTCTGTTCTTATTTACTGCAAATAAGTATTCTGCAAATAATAATATAATCACAATAACAATAAATAGTCATTATATTGTTTGGAAAATGAAGCTACGAATTCCTCTAATTATAGTATTGCAACCCTAAAGAAATCGGAGAAAAATTGGTGAAATATTCAGGGTTGCAAGATTGGCGACTTCCTCAGGGGTACAGTATCCTAGATTTTTTAACCTAAATTTTATACCTGTCCTGTCGTTCCTTTGACTGGGAAAAATGCTTGGTAAAATCGCAGAATAAGGGACGTTGGGATTTGGCGTCAAAAAATCTTTTCGCCAAACTGCGCCAAGTAACGAGTTCCAATTGTAAATGAAGTGAATTAATTGCAAGCAATACAATAAATCAGGTTATCACATTAAGTGACTTATCATCCAGTCAGTGTCATAAAAAAAGTCGCCAAATCCCAATGGACTCTATTTTGCAATTTGACCAAATGTTTACCTTCTTAGTGTAATATTTTCGCCAATCATTCCTTCGCGTGGTATTCTATTCATACTTAAAAAGTATACTCATATTTAAAGAGCTTAGTTCTCTGTGAATTATAATAATGATTTAGAGTGGATATCTCCAAGTATTTTCAACAAAAGCTTACACTGAGTGTTCTACGAAGTAAGGTATAACACTGATACACTGAGTGTTTCATAAAGAAAGACAAACTACACTGAATTTTTCATAAAGTAATTACACTGATTGTTCCATAAAGTACGGCGAGCTGCACAAAGTATTTCATAGGGGATCCCACTAACTGTTCAACAAAATAAGGTGGCCTGTGTTTCGTAAAGTAAGGTGGGAAACTTTGATTGTTCTACAAAGTAGGACGGATTGTACTAAATGTTTCATAAAACAAAGCACTGACTTTCCCACAAATAAAGGCAATCTACACTAAGTGCTTCATAAAGAAAGACGAACTACACTGAATTTTCATAAAGTAATGCGGATTACACTAATTGTTCCATAAAGTTCAGGAAGCTATACTAAATATTTCATATGCGGGTCACTTTGATTATTTCATAAAGTAAAGTGGGTAACATTGATTGTTTTACAAAGTAAGATGGACTGTATTGTGTTTCATACAACAAAGCTATCACACTGATTGTTCCACAAAGCATGGCCGACTACAGTAAGTGCTTCATAAAGAAAGGTGAGCTATACTAAATTTTTTTCGTAAAGTAATGCGGATTACACTGATTGTTTCACAAAATATGGCTATCGATACTAAGTATTTCAAAGGAGGATCATATTGATTGTTCTACAAAATAAGGCTACCGACACTGATGGTTCCACAAAGTAATATAGTATAAAAATATTTATTTAATTCTAACATAATGTTTGGGCAATTTGCATAAATTCAATTTGTAATTAATTTAAAGGAAATGCATTTTGTAATGCCGTCTTAGGTTTCAAATCGAGTTTTCTCTGTTGCAAAATTCAAACTATTCTCCAGCCCTGTCAGAAATGGAATTCGATAGTATGCCTTTACTCGTAGACTCGAAATCTCAGTATTCAGTTTCAGACAATGAGTTGAGCCTAATGCAATAGTTATTAGGCCATCATGGCGCACTTTTAAAACTAGAACTATGTATAAATATATTTTATTTGCACATAATAATAAAGAAAATACGTATTTTGTTGCATTTTTTTTATATAATCTATAATTCATTAATAGGAAACAAAACATTAGAAGAAGTGTTCACCTTTGTAATAATAGCACTTTTTAAAATTTGAAAAACGAGCTATTTCTTTAGATATTCGAAAAGATTCACTCCTTTTTTGCATATCACTTGTCAACTAAGTCAATTAAAGCTGTTTCTTTTCTGATAAGACATTACTCTGCGGAGTTTTCCTGATTTGCATAGTAATTTTAAGGGGGGTGAAGAGATAATTGATGTTACGTAACGAAGATGTTTAAAACATTTTCGTGGATTCTAATTGAAGTAGATATTATATCATAGATACGGAGAATAATATGAGCCTAACTTTTAAGTGACTAATATCAAACATTTGCATGCGAAAGATAACAGTGTAAAATGATTCCGAATTCTGCAAGTTTCAAAGTTTCATTAAAAAAAAAAAAAAATGTGTTACTCGGGAGGAAAAAAAAAAAAAAAACGTGTTATTCGGAGGAAAAAATTAAAACGTATTACTCGGAAAAAAAAAATGAATGTTAAATTCAAGAAAAAAATTCTATCCTTTTCAACTTATTAGATAAATATAAAAAATTAATTTTAAAGCTAGTTGTAAGAGTTAAATGAATTATAATGAAATAATGTAATTGTTTTATTTTGCAATTTTTAAGCAAAATTAATAATTAATTAATTTAATTTTGATTAAGCAATGAAAATTTTAATCTAGTTAATATATTTTTTAAAACATTGTAAAAATACATTAAAAAACTACAATTGTAGAATTAACGAAAAATAATTTTTTATATTTCCTTCAATGTGCCACTTTATGTAATTAAGTTTAAATAAGTGAAATTAATGAATGTAAAATAAGTTAAAAATTTTCTGACAGTAAAATTTTAATTATTAAATTATGCTACTATAACTCTAAATAGTATAACATAAATATTAATAGTTGAATCGTCAAAATAACTAAATACCTAAAAAGAACTTTTAATAACTAACTATTTTTTTCGAAACAAACAAAATATCAATTTGTTGATTTATTTGTTTTATTTATTTATTTATTTTGTAGATAGATGGACCACTTGTTTTGTGTAGATTACTTTTTATCAAAAGCAATATATATATATATATATAATCTCACAGAAATAGAGCTTCCATAAATTATTTCAGATCTAACAATACGTGTAAAACTATCAAACAGTTATATCTGCGATTTCGTGTTGTAGAAAACTCTGCTCCAATGGCCGAAAGGGGCCTGCATGGCCGAGTGGCTAGCGCTCTGGCGCACGGTACCACAGGTTTCGGGTTCGAGTCCCGGTGGTACCATGGGTGTTTGTAATGGTTTGGAATCCGCTTTAAACTGTAAGTCCCGGTCTGTTTAGCCCTCGTGCGCACAAGATGACCGTAGAGCGACAAACCAAACCAAACCAATGGCCGAGTGTTTTTTTTATTACTCTAAGTAGTGCCTGTAAAAATTTCATCAGCAAATTTTAACCTGGTTGTGTCTATTACCTTTAACAAAAGTAAAATGCAATATATATGCACTCAAGAGCCAAAACATTATGACCACCCTACATTTTGCAATGAACTCGCCTGGATGACGTGGAAGGCACGTGATCAAGTGGAAGTGGTATTTAACTGGTATTAAGTGGTGGTATTAATAGCTGTGTTGCGCGCCAAAGGTGGGCCAACTTGTTATTGACAGGTGGTCATAATGTTTTGGCTCTTGAATGTATATATATATATCATTGAAATAGAGGTTCCATAAATTATTATAGATCTAGCTTGTACGTTTAGAACTATCAAACAAGTATATTATAAAATGATAGTATGCAATAAAAATGTTACAGTTAAGATAGTGTCACTTTTTTTTAAAATTTGTTTCGTTTCCTTGAAAATATAAATTCCTGGATTATTTGCGAATTAAATACATTTACATTAAACATAATTTATATAAACTAGATAAAATAAATCTGGAGCTCTGCCCCACAGGTTTCGGGTTCGAATCTCCTGTCTCGAAATCTGCCAGTAGGCTGATGGCCTTGGCCCACTGGGTCTATTGCGCCAATGATGATGATGAGATAAAATAAAAAATAAATTCATTATTTTTTAAAATATTCATAAATATTTTTAAGGGAATTATTCAGTGAAAGGAAAAGCAATCTTGGTTTTATCTTATTTGGGTGATTTAAAAAATAGCCTTTTGTTTTACATGTGCATAATTTTCCTTAGAATTAGATGTAATAAACAATTTTTGAGAATTTCAATTAGCAATTTTTACTATTGTTCGTTCCCACTGATATTCTTTGTGAAATCTATATTCAAAAATTGTCTGAAATTATAGATAATGACTCTACCGTCATAGCTCAATTATTTCTTTTTATATCTCAGGGATATTGCACTTGGGGTACCATTTATTTAGGCATTCTTTTGTTCAACAATGGGCTGTTAGAGTGTACATTTCTTTTTTTCCTGGTATTTAATCACAAAATTAAAATAATTTTCTTTTTCCACCAAGGAAAGTAAATGACATAGATATTAGTGTATAATTTGAAATGTTTAAATCTTTTTCTAAAGCTAAATTACAGGGATCGCCAATCTCGGAAAAATGTGGGTAATTTTCCGTCAGACAGGCGCAAACTATAAATCGCCAAATACTGCTAAATAGCAAATTTTTATTTCTTTAGTTGATATTTTAATAATTTTTAAATATAGTTTTTCATTTAACTGTTTCTAATCTGATTATTAGCGCCAGATTATAATCAGATCCCGAAATATTATTTGGCGGTAATTATAGAGAGATAATTAATTATTAGAGCGATATTTGGCTCTAATCTAATTATTAGTGCCTAATATCGCTAAATAGCAAATTTTTATTTCTCTTTTAGTTTATATTTTAATAATTTTTTCAATATAGTTTTCATTTAATTGTTTATAATCTAATTATTTCGGGATCATAATTTAATTATTTCTTATCATTAAAAAACATATTGCTATTGACTGGCGCTCTTTTTAAAAATATTATTAACTGTTTTGAACTATATATTAAATGATCTTAATAGAGATATGGTCAATTATAAGAAATTTTTATTCTAAAAATTTAATGTAAAAGATATTTATTCCAGTAATAAATTAAATAAAGCTTAAAGCATAAGATTAATGCTTTAATGCATGCTTTATATTTATTAATCATAAAACTCTTTATTTTTTTCACAAAGTATTCATAGAAATATATCTTGAAAAATATTGTTGTGTAAACAATGCAAAAATTTGTCTTAGATAAACGAGACGCAGTGATAACAATTTTCGCATCATGTCGCTTATCAGCATTATGTTTATCACGTCATTGATATCGCATGTTT
This sequence comes from Caerostris extrusa, assembly GCA_021605095.1. Taxonomy (NCBI): domain Eukaryota; kingdom Metazoa; phylum Arthropoda; class Arachnida; order Araneae; family Araneidae; genus Caerostris; species Caerostris extrusa. The sequence continues at coordinate 38,020 of BPLR01007569.1, forward strand.
GATAAATTTCATCGTAAATAGCCTGTTGTTATTCTACACATTTTTTGTCAGCTGATAAATATTTAGTAGAAATTGAAAATAAATTCCAAGTTTTATTAAGTTTAAATGTCCCAAATGAAACGGAAAATCCTCTCCTAAATGCATAATTCTTTTCCATTTGCTTTAAGTTTCCTTTGATGTAATTTACCTTTTAGACATGTTTGTTTTCGATTTTTCCTTTTGTTATTTTTTTTCTATTTTTACAATTTAGGTACAGATCAGAAAATTTTTTTTTGGTACAGATCAATTAAAATATTTATTGTTTTTTTCTTGAGGAATTAAAGCATCTTTCAGTATTTATTTATTTTATAATTTTAAATATAAGATTTTTTGTTATTTAGACTTTTATAAATTTTTATAATTTTAATTCCACAAGATTATAAAAAAATTAATTTTAAATTAGCACGATATTTATTTTGCTTTGTACACAACCACAAGTTAAATAATCTGAGAAAAATTTGCATTTGAAAAAATAATTTTTAAAAATAAAATATTGATTCTTCTGATTTAAAATAATTTCATTCTTGAATTTCTGCACTGGTTTTTAAAAATATTTTTATGTATATTTTTTTTATAAATTTGTAAATTTCTAATTTTTACAATTTTATAAATTTGTTAAATTTTACAATTTTTTTATAATTTTTTTTTATTTTTAAAATTTTTAATAGTCTTTAGAATAAGAATTTTAACAATATAAATTTTAATTTTAATTGAATTTAATTAATTTTAATTAATATATATATCTATTTTTAAAACTTGCAAAATATTTTTAAAGTATACTCTTTAAAATAATTAAATATCACTGAAAAATATGGAGAAGAATAAATAGAAATGAGTACAGTATTCAATAATTTTATTTTTACAATCAAGTACGAACATAATAGGACACATCTGCAATAAATCAAGCAATAGGGCAACAGATATGTACTTGGCTCTTATAAAAAAGGAAACATACATAAATATCAAGGAACAACAGATTTTTAACAAAACATATTTACACTATATACAAAAAATACTGACCTTGGGTATAATAATTACTATTATACACTATTCTACTAATTTAATGAAACTTAAAAATGAATTTCTTGGTGGGCTTATGATACAAAAAAACACAAATAACAATTTTATGAACAATAACATTTCAAATGAAGCAAGACGATGCAGTGTTTGAAACATAAAAACTAATATTTTTATGAAAATGTTCAGAGAAAGTTTTGCCAATTTTTTAAAACACACTTTAAAAAAGAAGCTTTTTAATGTTTTCTATTGAATAATTTAACAATATTATTTCTAGAAATTTCTGAGCAATGATTTCAAAAATTCATACATTTAAAATAAATGATTAAAAAAAAATTTATAAAGCCTTTTTAAATGAAAATATGAATAACAAAATTTTAATAATTTTAAACTATATAAAATAAGGAATAAATATTTAATGAAATTTTCATATATATGCATATATATGGCAATATTATTTTAAATGAATAAATTAAGTTCTTAATCGAAACAAAAATGTCCAAACCCGTTAAGTAACATCTGACAATGATTTTTATGTAACTTTCTAAAAGCATTTAAAATGCACAATTGAATAAAAAAAAAATCATTCACAAATGAAATTTTAGACTGAAATTAATCACATTAAAAACTTTCATTTCAGAACTATATAGATGAGCATAGTTATCACAATATGTTTTAAGCGAAAATTAAATAAACAAACATTTTCATTAATGATAAAAAAATAAAGAGAAAGAGGAATTAACAGTACGCTTTCAAAGCTGTAGAATGTCTCTAATACTTTTCTCTCTTACCTCATCAAGAGGCAACTATACATAGGATTTTAAAAAATGTTCATAGTTCTAATTACTATTCAGGATAGGAAAAAATTTTTTTTTTTTTACTCTGCTGTGGATGGTAGTCTAGTTTTCGCTCTTGTGCAGAATCCGTTTGTGCCATCAGGTCCCTTTGGCATGCGGATGGTTCTCACTGGAAGACTCTGCAGCAGAGAGCCCGTCGAAGACGTGGTCGAAGACACGAGATTCGAATCGGACAGCATCATCTGTTCCCTTCGTCTGCGCCAGGGACTGAGGACCTCTGTTGATTCCGAACCGCTTTTCTGCAGACGATCTCTTGATCCGAAGTGCCTGTTAGCCAGAGACGCGAAAGAAGAGTTAGGATCGTTGTAAATGGCCGGGTTGTAGCTGTGTCTCCTGGGGAACTTGCTATCGAAAGGATTGCTGGTTGGAGATGAGGACAGGTAGCCGGAACTCTGCGAGCTCACCGAACCACTGGAGCTGCGTCGGGATCTTTTCTGCTCCGCTGTGGTCTCACCATCGTGAGATTTCTTTTCGATGGATTTCTTATTCTTCTTCTTCTTCTTGGGACTTTCTTTAGGATTTTCTGTTTGGTTGTCTTTGGGTGGAGTCTTCTTCGGACTCTCTGGAGTCACCTTTTCTTTGATTGCCACTGAAATGACGCTGATGCCCGGAACCTGGACGCTCTCCAGAGCTTTTCTGGCAGCGGCATGTTCCTCGAATTCGACAAGGGCGCAGATCTTCGACTGCATATCCGGATTCTTGGACAGGAATTTCTTCACGTCGCTTGGAATGGAGCCACCGGGTCTCAAAATCCTAACCAGCGCTATGTCTCCGCATGACGAAAACATTTCGCTGACACTGTCCACCGATGGCTTGTCGGAACTGAAACCAGACACAATCACGGATCTCGAAGTCACAGTCTCGTCGTAGTCAGGCAAGGGGGTCAGCCTCTTCACTTTAGTACCTTCAGAATTCAAAGCCAGCAGAGATGACTTTTGAATGCTGTAGGCTACCGCCTTCCAGTTGCGGCTCAGGCTTCTTACTTTACGGAAAGACGCCAAGAGTTTCAGGCTGACGTATCCTTCCTTATTGCGTCGGACGTGTTTCAAGAGAAAAGGGTCTTTGAGAATATTTGCATCAGAGAGATAATACTCCACCATCTTTAAGATAGCAACAGCAGTTTCATCGTCAGGGATGTCCGAAACGTGTTTCTGCTCAGAAACGTTGCACTCAATCCCGGAGTCTTTGGGATCGGAATCGGATAAATTCTGTCCATCGCTGTGGTTTCCACAGGACGAAGTCTCATCATCCACGTCGATTAGTTTAGTGGAGACCGGCATTGTCGTCTCGATCTTCTCTACCGAAATCACTTCGGTGCTCATGTTGAACGGGCGTTCTCGAAAAAAGAGAGCGGGAAAATCAATTCCAAACGGGAAGTTTTCGAAAGAAGCAAGCTTTAGGGAAAGGATATCTTCTCTCCTTCTTCCCGAATGCGTTTGAAGATGATCGCTGCTGCAAAGATCTGATTGATGAGCGGGAACGCCGGCAACGCTTTTATGCCAGTCGGATTACAAAGCGGCCTGTGATTGGTCGGCGGGAGAAACGAATGATCTCTTCCACGTCGTCTGGTGTGACAGAGTAGCGGATTACTCATCATCTGATACTGACGTCACCAGATGAAAGGTGATTTGGAAGCCCCAATTCTTGCTTTCGACTACGAAACACGTCTCCTTTCCAGTAAGGCTTCTCGAAGCACGCGTTCAATCAGGTGACGATGAGTACGTGAGATGCCGTGCGAAATAAACAGCTGTGCTGTCTCGCACCCCGTAATGCAAATTTGAATTAACGTTTGTTTGGGTTGCTTTTTTTTTGTATTTACCGACTACCGTTTTTCCCACCGCTCATATTTTGGTGATGAGTGTTTATGCCTTCAGGTGTCTGCATCTCACAAAAAAAAAAAAAAAAAAAAAAAAAAAAAAGGAAAATGATGCTACTCACACAATTGCAAATAGAATCAATTTCTTTTTGTCATCGAAACGAAAATTAATTTGAAGAATTTAGAAATTAATAGAAATTAGATGTAATTAAAATTAATAGAAATTAGATTTTATTAAAATTTAGAATTTAATTAGAAATCAAATTAACCTTAAGTCAAATTAACTTTTACCTTGGAGTTTTTGTGTGATTTTTTTTAGAATTAATTTATTTTTGTCATCTGAATGAAAATTAATTTGAAGAATTTTAGAAATCAAATTAATCTTAAGGCAAATTAAAAGACTTAAGCCAAATTAACTTTTGCATCCGAGTTTTTGTGGGATTTTTTAAAACAAATATATTTATATAAATATTTAACAAAGATTATTTTTAAAAACAATATATTTGTTTTTAAAAATATATATTATATATATTTTTAAAACAAATATATTTTTTAAATAAAAATATTTTTGATATTATTTGATATATTATAAAATATATAAAATAATATCAAAGATTAGCTCTGTTATAGATGGGTTAATTTCGTTTAATATTTCATAGAAATATTCTTAAGAAAAGTTTACTGTCTTAAATGAAAAGTTATAACAAAAAAGAATTAATTTTGATTTAACTAAAATATGATTGATAAAATAAATCTCAATAACACCCTACTAATAAATACATAAAATGCGTTCTTTCGATCTTTCCAATCATAAAGAGAGCTATCGAGATGAAATAACTCATAAGAATGGAATTTAGAGCCTAATTTATGTGTATATTTAAAAAATAAAACCAAAGGTTGACATTTTAAAAATTATAAATATATTTCTTCAAAGCTTTCATTGTTTAATTTTTTTATGAAAAACTTATTAAAAAAATAATGGATAATGAATAATTTGTTCATAATTTATTCATTTATCCATTAATAATTTAATCATTTTTATACTAAAAAAATTATTCATTAAATGAAAATAATTTTTTTTTATTCATATTTTAGGCAATTACTGAATGAAATTTTTTACAATCAATGCATAGTAAAAATTATTTGTAAAAAAAAATATTTTTTCAAATTTAAAAACAAAAAAATAATTGCATTCTGTAAAATGAATTATAAAAAGCATGCCCCTCAATTTATGAGGAGGGGATATCCATATTTATTAAAATATAAATTTTTTATTCAACTGAGGAAATCAGTTTTCATAGTCATTCTATTATGAAAATATTTTCTTTTAACAAAATTAATTATTATTTAATGAACACAAAATGCCTTATTAACTCAAAAGGTAATAGATATAATAATATTATAGTTTTATGAATAATATATGAATTGCATAACAAAAATTGTAACTACACAAATAAGGAATAAATCCATAAATCGTAATCAAAAAGTAACATCAATAAATAGGTCTGCTTTCAGAAAATCGTATAAACTTAGTGGAGAATAATTGAATTTTGTTCTTCTTTAACAAACCTTTTGTATGTTATTTAAAAACAATACGGTTAATAAAGCAGTTCATCCTACTAATGAACAAATATAGATTATTCTTTAAGGTTTTCTAATTTTATCTTGATACTCATGTTAATTGTTTGTGAAAAAATTAAAAGATATTTCTTTTACTTTCTTATATTTTCTATCTTCTTTCCTCCCTTCTCTTATTCTATTAATTTTTTTATTTATTTAAACACATTAATTCAACTGACAAAAATCAACTTAAACAAACCAAAATTCTCAAATGTAGGCTGCGTAAGCATAGTACGTCAGATACTAGTCTAACTAACTCACAATTGTGGATTGACAAAGATTACAATAAATAAACTGTTGCTCTGACGTACTTTAAGTTCACATGAGCAATTATTTTAAAGTCCACTTCTATGTAAAAACGTGAACGACAAAATACTTATTAGCATTTTCTTTGTTTATATTTTGCTTTTTTTCCGGTATGGTAGATTCTTTTCCCTGCAGCAATTTTAACAGAATTCTCAGTTGAAAATCTAACAAAAAGGATTTGATGTCATTTCTGTTTTTAAAATATGTTTTGTCAAGCACTTAGAAAAAAAAAATATGAAATTTGGAAGAAAAGAAAAAATGTATTCTTAATTGAAAAATATCATCCAGTAATATTTTTTAAATGTGCACTTCAACACTTATTTTCTCTTTATTTAAATAAATAAAAAATAATTTTTAATTTCCAAACGAATTAAATATTTCTCCAAAAATCGACACATGATTAATTGTCACATGACAATTAATTATATCATCAATTATAATGACAATTAATTATTAATGACCATTTATTATATCACTTGAACGTAATACGATCAACGATCTTAAAGTACATTTTATCATGTACTTTAAGATCGTATTATGTACGTATATCGTAGTAAGTTCATGCACTTTTAAATACTTAATGTTTTAAATAGTCGCATGCACTAATGATGCACTAAAAGAATTCAAATATGAATGTTTAGGAAGGAATCTCTTATATTATAATCATATTTCATACATTAGTTAACTCATATAACATAAATTAATAGCCATAAAATTTTGAGTATTGTTTTGGGTAGCATGGTTTTTCGTTTCCTTGATCATTTGTGTCCTTCATCAGTTTTTCCTTGACCACTTTCAAAATTTATTATTGGTTTATTTTTTAGTTTCTTACACTAGTTGTTGTTATTAGTTTATTTAAATGTATTTCACAAACTTAATTAAATAATTCAATGATGTAAATTATTTCATTAGATCGTCTGATAAAAGCAAATAAAATTTTATTTTAAAGTAAAAATGAGATTTTTGAAAATCGTTGGGAATTCTATAGTTTTTTAAAAATTTATTTATTTATTTAAGTTTGCTGTTACGCATTTTTATTCTTACATTAAAATCTAAATTTTACGGATAACCTGTATATCAGCCCAGTCGATAATATATCGTTACAATGTACCCCGCTGGTGATCATTGGGGCGGAGGTTCCATCCACTGGCTACTTTGTTGTAGACATTGTTTCAAAATGCGATGGCTTTTGTAATGTTCAGCATCTTGCCCTCGTGAGTCGGACTACCTGGTGGAAGTTTTCCGGGTTTTCTCCCGTACGATTCGCAAATGCGGGGTAATTCACCCTAAAAGTCCTCCCAGTTCTTCAAATTCACGGAGAGCCAAATCAGACTTCATCTACAAGTGCTCCATCACAGCAGAAGTTTCCCCCCCTTCTATGAGGGATACGACAACAACAACACAAAGTATCTAATCGTTGAAACCATTAGATACTTTGTTTGAAAAATTGATGAATAATTTTTTTTTTTTTTTCGCATTGAAAGTAGCTAAATTTTTTTTTCTGTTTTACTTTCAATTTATTAAAATAACTAATTTTGAAATACGTTGTTCTTAAAAATTATATATATATATATATATATATATATATATATATATTCAATATTTTTAAATATGAAAATCCAATTTGTTGCATATTTAAATGTAATTTTCTTCATAGTAGATATCAGTCTCTTCTATAGCTTTTTTACAAAAATAAACTTGAAAACCTTTTTTGACCATAAAATAATAGTTTATTGCACTCATAAATTTTATTTGTTAATAATTGGGGTACTTTGTACTTAGAAAAAAATACGACGAACTTAATTGTGTATACAGCTTAGTAATAGTTGCAGTCAAAAACCATAATGTTTATTGACATAAACAAATTAACACAATTATTTCGTTCCTAGTTTGGTTTCTCTTGCTTTTTTTTTAATCAACAGCAATGCAAAAAAAAATTTCACAGTCACGTTGTTGTTTTCAAGTTCTCAGAATGTGGATCACATTTGAAACAAAATTTAGCATTTTATTTCCAACCAACACTCCTTTCCGTTTCATAACTCACTTCGAAAATTTATTTTTCATTTCCTTATCGCATAAATTAAAGTGAAGAGTGTATTTGTTTATGCAAATTTCAGAACGGGAAATTGCATTTTCCTTCTTTCTTTCGACAGTAGAGTTAACTCTGCTTTCTATTTTGAGAGAAAAAAAATTCGTTTGATATTTTATTTATAGCAACCTGCAGTACATTTATTTTGCAAACTTTGACGAGCCACGTGTCTCACTTTGTATGCCCCGAGTCACCCACTGACCCGGATTGAGAGGAGGACGTTGTCTTCCTGAACTTTTAGGGGTAATTGCCCCGCAGAATAAACACAGAAAACTCTCACCAGGCAGCAGCGACGATGCGAAAGTTTTTACAGAAGTTGTCACAAATATTATCAAATCCCATCGTTTCTGAAAGCAGTGACTGCAACGCATGCCGTTCATCGAGTTAGAACCTGAGCCTTCCTGAGTTACTATTGGGTTTAATTGAATCAAATAAATAAGCGGCCTGATGGCCAATCGGCTAGCGCTCTCATCTTTGGTACCACAGGCTTTAGGATCGAATCCTGGAAGGGGCATGTATGTTTATTAGTGGTTCAGAATCCACTTTAAACTGTAGGTCCTGGTCTAATTAGACCAAAGTGTGCACAAAAGACAGTAGACCGTTGCACATAAAAAGGCAAACCAAATAAATAAACTTACATTTTTTTCTCCTATTAATTATTTGAAAAGTGTTGTGAATATTTCGCACTATATGCACACAATATTGTTGTATTAAATAGTATTCTTTTTTTTCTTCAATGGCGCAACAGCCCCATGGTGGGCCAAGGCCATCTGGAAGATTTCGAACATGAGATATTTTTCTTTTAGGGGTAAAGTTGTCATCCCTACGCCCTACAGTCATATTAGACTTAGACTTAGACTTATGGTTTAAAGGGGATTCGAACAACTACAAACATCCATGGCACCACCGGGACTTGAACCCAAAACCTGTGGCACCAGTCACTCGACCATCAATTCCACAAATAGAATTTACAATATGTAATTTAACTTTCATTGTGTGATCAACGTATTTTATATGTGTTAATTCCTCTTAAATTTACATTATTTCCATTAATACTTTAGATTAGAATAATTAAGGGGTTTTTTTTCAGTTTTACTATTTTAACGCATTTTATATGTTTATTTAAATGTATTGGCAAGCAATATATCAAATCAAACTCATGCTTTATTAAGTATGAGTTTAAAAAAAATTTTATTTAGTAATGAGTATAAAAATTTGAAAAAAAATATTTTTTTTTAAATTTTTATCAAAAAAATTAAGAACACTATTTTCTTAATTTTTTAATATTTCAAGTATTATATTTGATTCTAGTTAACTACCAATAAATTTTCACTTAGTTTAAATTACGTAAGAATCTTTTACGCAACATTTTATAATTAATCATGTATTTTCTTCCAACCAGAATCTTTGCATTTATTTTTTTTTTCTAAAACCAAGGGAATATTTCAAATGTGTTTTTAAAATAATGGTTACATTTTTAAATAACTTATTTTTCCTTTTACGATGTTGTGTAAATTATCATTATAATTATTGTAGACAGCTTTTTTAATTTTTTAAAAACCAAGGTGTAAAATTTCTTCTTTTTTTTTTTCTTTATTTTTATTGTTCTATTTCCTTTAAGGAATTTAGACATTTTTTTATATATATATTTTACTTGCATATGCTGTGTTTAAATAGACTAATTGGCTACGATAAGTGCGCAGGGTATGACACAGATTTAGTTCAAGTGTCCTTCATTGTCTCGTGGCTCGTTTGTAACGTGAGCAACTGGTGCGGAGAAAACTCGGGTTTTGAATTGCTGGTAGCATCCATTTCAGTCGCTGCTATCAGGAAAGGGAACCTCAATAGCGATTGTGACAAATAGTTGTTGTAAGTATGAATCTCAATGGCGATTATGATAGCTAATTGTAGTAAGTACAAATCTCAATAGCGATTGTGACAAATAGAAGTAGTAAGTACGAATCTCAATGGCGATTGTGACAAATAGTAGTAGTAAGTATGAATCTTAATGACGATTGTAGTGTAAAGCGTCTCCACATGTACTATAAAGCCACCTTGTGGCAATTTGCCGAATTTTCTTCTATGAATCGCCACACAAATGAGAAGCAGGTACTCCCTAAAAATCACCTCGAAATACAATGCACTACTTAAGGTTATACATAAGTGAAACTCGAGGCATAGCCATGTTCAGTAGATAAACAAAATTGTGCTTTACTGGTTTAAAAGTTTCAGAAGTGTTAAAACCGAAATCTGAGAATTTGAGGCCAAGATGCTTCAAAGTTTAATGATAATATTTTCTGAAATATCCTATAACGCCTATATGGAAATGAGCCTATATAGGATGTTCGTTCAATAGCAGAACAATAGTAACTATGCAAGGCGATAATTATTTATCTGAGTACGTAAAAATTGACTAAAGGACTCTACATGAAAGACGTATAGTTTTGGTGAAAATGTAAAATAATGTACGGCGACATGCACGAAAAATAAGCTTTATTTGGTGTTATGTAAAAGTCGTATGAAAAAAACAAAAAGATTTAATAAAATAAAAAATTTTAGCCCTAGTCTAGTATGAACAGAAGTGGGAGATAGATTTGTCTACTATGCAACTGAGCAGTTCATATTTGTGCTTGCGTTGCTCAAAACTATCGGTAATCTTCGCATAGTAATAGTGTATTGAGCTTGGGAACATTTTGATATGAACTTTATTTACAGTTGTCTAGCGTCAGTTCATAGAAAAAGGCGAGGCAGTATATCTGTCGTCATCTTGACTTTAATTTCATCAGCGAATAGCAGAAGTTGGCTGTGTAGTCGCCACGATCTCTAAAATCCCATGGGGACATCTGAAAAAATAAGTATAAAGAATTTCAATTATTCCAGAATTGAGACTGAATTCAATTCAATTCAATTCAATGAATTCAATTCAATTACTCCAGAACTGCATGCTGCCTTTAATTTTGTGGACAATACGCTTCAGATTGCGTGTAGTTAGTTAGCGCACGGCAGTCACATGCCTGCCTTGTGCATGGTGGTCGTTTTGGAAACCTTCCTGTATAAACAGCATGCCATATTCTCAATTACCTATATTCATGTTTCTAGTTTCTATTAAAGCTCATTTTCCGTGCACCTTATGTGACGTCATACTCTATCTTCTTCACTTTTCTCGAAAACGAGACATCATAGAGGCATCGTTCTTTGAAGAACTTATATGAAATTCCGAGCTGCACAGTTCATGTGTTATTGAAAACATTCTGTATAAGTGGAGGAAATGGGCAAGAAAAGAAAAGTTCTCTCTCTCTAAAATCAGTTTTCTGCTGCTTATTATTTAGGCAAGGGAAGTCTGGTCTCTTGAAGACAATAAATAGCAAAATAGACCAGCTGGATTGGATGATACAGAGATAAGAATGCAAGGAATGGCAGGTTTTTAGGTATATAAGGAAGTCAATTTAAAAGCAATAAAGTCGTTATTGTCTGGATCAATGAACAACAAACTTCTTTCTTTTTTCATATCTCTTGATAAAATTTTTCATTTATGAGAACTACTCTGTTCTTTCACAAATCTTATATGCACAGAAAATATAGTTTTTATTAGGCACTCTTATATTTAGGTTTTCTGTCAAATTCTACATTTCATTTTATATTCTACAATTTATTCCCCTTTTTTTTTAAAAAAAAAAAAAAACAACCTAATATCAAATTAAATGGTATTATAGTATGCAATTTTCAACCCCGCCAACTTATCATGAAGTTCCCAACAATTTTTCAACTACTTCAGTGGCAATTTAAAGCAGGGCTAACAAGAATTCAAATGCCATCCTTGTTCTTGTTTCGTGTGCCTGAGGTTTTAAAAAACAGGTACAGATAAAGATAACCGTAATCTGAAGTCAGGAGCATCACCAAGCTTATTTCGATATTTATCTCTATTATAGGCATAAGACAAGAAAGCTCTTTCAACAAATTATGTGTTTGTAAAAGTCAATAAATATCTTACTGCTTTATAATTTAGATCTTTCACTGCTGCCCAGAAATTAACACGATTTTGAAATCATATTGTGAAGAATAATCAGTCGTAATTTCAGTAAATATTTTGGTAGTTTCCACCATTATTTTCATGAATCTCCAACAGATCATCTGCCTTATTCCAAGGACAACCATGCATCCTATCGGTTATCGGTTTTTAGCCAGGGGTTCATGGACTTGTTTAAGGGGTGATTTAGGAACAGAAAAAATCATTCGCATTATTTTTTCTTCTTCTTCATTGGCGCGACAGCATCATGGTGGACCAAGGCCGTCTGCCTGCTGGCAGATTTCGAGATAGGAGATGCTTTCTTTATGGGGTAGGGATAATCAGACTGGGACTTACTGTTTAAAGTGGATTCCGAATCGCTACAAGAATTCATGGTACCGCCGGGACTCAAACCCGAAATCTATGGCATCGAGCGCCTGTTACTCGCCATAAGGCCCTCGGCATTAATTTACTGTCTTCTAATCAAATCTAACTATAGTCCAGTTAATGTATACAACAAATTATAATATTATTTATTTTAACTATTATCAATGGAATAACGGGTTTTTCTGTTTCACAACAATTTCATTCGAGATCGATAATTACAGCTTTATAATGGAGTGTAAAAATAATTTGAAACATTTTATACTTCATAACGTGCTTAGAAAAGAGTCACATTATTACTGCGTCATTCTGCTCTTTTTTTGTTAATTGTTTTTTATTGCAATTAATTTTAATTTATGCATTTAAAAATACGAACATAAAAGAAAAGTCTGCTTCATTTTATTCGTAAAAGGGATCCGTGGTCTTTTTTTCTTTAGCAACGGGGCTCCAGAAGAACAAAAACCGCAACTTTTCTTAATTAGCAGATAGCAATTTTATTGGCAACAGAGTTCATATGAAAAAAATCTATTGCAAGTTATGAATGAAAAATAGTCTAAATTTATATCAATCATACTCTTATTATCTAAATCATAAATGTTAGCAAGTAAATAGAATTTTTTTCCGTTTGTTTTTTGAATTCAAGGTTTTAATTAATGAAGTTTGGGGTCTCAATTTCAGATGGGTTTTATTTTAGTGTATTTTCTAAGGATTTTAAATCCTAATCTTACAACTAAATTTCGCTTATAAATTCTAAAGAATTTTTTATGCATCTGGTTATTTATCTCTTTAACAGTTATAATATATGTATTAATGATACCTAAATATAACCATTATTATAAAAAAAATAACTGAAATTATTTGAAATTACTTCAGAATATATTAGTACTGAATACTTTTATCAGTTTTTTTTTTCAAAGAGAATTTGTGATTATCTGAATAACATCTTTTCTCGGAATATTATTTATACAAAAAGAAACGAAATTTACAACAAAAACTGTTATTTTAAAAAATATTAATTTAATTTTTTTTAAGTTTATTCTTTATGGGCATATATCCTAATAAATACGTACTATAATAAAATCCATATTATTGTAATATGTAAACAAATCAATAAAATATTTGTACAGTTTTTTTCAATCTTTCCTCACAAATATAAATTAGAAAATTGTTTTATAATCTAAATAGTAAAAAACATTAATATTACGTTTTAAACTTACTAAAATAATTTTATATTTATTAAATATTCTGGTTAAGGGTTGCTTAACAGTTTCTGATATGAAGCAATTTCAATTTTTACAAATAAAAAAATACATTCAAGGTCATTTCAATAACATTTTTTGGGGATAGGTTAAAACATTTAACATTAAAAAAAAAAAAAAATTTCTAGAATATTCTTTTCTTCTATTTTTTTATTCATCTTGAATTTCTCCCCTTGTATTTTACTATAAGTTAATTAAATTTCGTCATTATTTTGACGTCAATCTACTGTCAAGAAAGAAATATTTTTCTCCGTAAATGAAAGCCATCGCTCCCGTAAGTATTTCGGCTGCTGATAAAGCTGGATTGCACATTGCTTCAGATTCGGAGAAAACTTGAAACTCGTAACAACATCTTTGTATTAAGTAGTAATATAAATTACTCTACAATGTTAAGCGAAGAAAAGTTCTTCCAGCTTCCAAAATAAATGCAAGCTTAATGTGTTTAGGAACTGTAGCATTTTTCTTTAAATAGTTAGAAATTTATGAGAAATCATTGCGGTTCCTAACTAAAATAAAAATTAAAAACCCATTATCATAAGAAGAATCGAAATGGAGAATAATACTTTTATGATTTAAAAAAAAAAAAACAATCCTGCTATATAATGGCAGTCTTCCAAAATGAAATCGTTTATTATAGTCTACTGAAACCTAATTTTTAAACAAAATGTTTTAGACGGTGTTTTTTTTTGTGAGATGAATACATGAATCAGAAATGAAAAATGATAACATTTTTAGTTGAAATAAATTAATCAGAATATTTTTAAAAAAATTATTTGATTTAATTTATTTGTTGATAGTTTATGAAGGAGATGGAGGGAAAATTATCAAAGAAAATTAAATTGAATATATAAAATTAAAAAATTAGATAAATTCATATCACTATGCGTAAACCAGCTGTTTATTATAATAATCTATTAAAATCAAATTTTTGCCAAAACGTTTTAGATGGTATTTTTCTTTTTCAGATGAATACGTGAAAAGAAAATTGATAAAATTACTAGTTGAGGTAAGCTAATCAGAATATTTTTAAAAGAATTATTTAATTTAATTTATTTGTTGATAGTTTATGAAGGATATGAAGGAAAAAGTATCAAGGGAAAATTAGATTGAATAGGTCGTAAATTATCGGTTTATTATAATCTATTGAAACCAATTCTTTTAGCCAAAAGTTTTAGATGATGTTTTATTTGTGGAATTCGATGTGTTTTATTGATGAATACGTGAATCAGAAAAGAAAATTGATTAAATTACTAGTTGAGGTATACTGATGATTTTAAAGAAAGGATTTGATTTAATTTGTTTGTTGATGGTTTGTAAAGGAGATGGAGGAAAAAAGTACCAAGGAAAAAAATAAGTTGAATCGATAAAACTAAAAAAAAAAAGTAGACCAATTTGTATCACTATGCGTAAACTATCTGTACGCACTTTTTACATGAATCTTCACTGAATGAATTTCAATATGACATGAATCTTCTTCATAAATTCTTACATTAAAAGTACACACAAAAACCCCTTTCTTTCCATGCAACATTTAAATATATTTTAACAAACAAGCGAGAGATGTTGAAGGTGGATTTCTTCCTTTGACTGTGGAAATATTGAGACAATTTCTGGAGATGTATATACAAAAGTAATCATTGCTTTTTAATTGACTTAATCGAATGTACGTATTGCAATGGTACTCTTAACTTACACGTGTAGCGTTAAAACTCATACTCTTTTTGGGAATGAACACTTTCTATTTTAGCCACGTACTTTATGGCACGTTTTTCAGTCTTGGACGAAATATTGAACTCCCATAATGCTTGCTTTAATTCGGTTAATGTCCTCAAAAGCATTCTTTCTGTAGAAATGTGTGTGTGAATCACGTTCCTGAGTTGTCCGAGTAATGTATTCCTATATCTGTTTTTTCTCCCTTATATTTTTTTTATTTTTCTGGTGTCTGGATCATTGACCCTTGGTTACTATTACTTTTTTTTTTTTCTTACCTTCCTAGTCTCATTTTCTCTCCGATTCGTAGATTTTTACTAAATTTTACCAATGATTCAAACAGGTTTAGCCCATTTATTTTACAAAAACCTGAAATCTTTTCAATATTTTTTAACATCAATGAAGATTTTTTTTTTTTTTTTTTTTTTTTTTTTTTTTTAATCGACGAAATTTGAAATGGACTTACCTCATTTACTGGGAAATGTTATGACATCATAACATGTTCCAAAAGTTCAATCCAACTAGATCGAAATAAATCTCCCACATTCTGGAAAATCTTTTCCAATACGTTCCATTACTGCTATGGCAGCCTTCCCAGATAGGGCCGTTTACGAGGCGTCTGTAATTCATGATAACCATTCTCGTCCAGCTATTCTTACAGAAAATGAGCAGATGATACCAGAAAAGGTGAGTTCTGTGATATCGAAACCCCTTCGAAATATTATGGCTTCTAAAAGGAATATATATATATAATGGATGTATCCAGTGTGTCTTGCCATCATATAGGAAATATCCAACGAAGAATCTTTCGTCGCCATATGGATTACACTACAGCATGACTGAAATTGAGTTAGTTAGAGTAGTGGTACTGCTGTGATCGAAACCCCCTTCGAAATTGATGGCTTCTAAAAAAGGAAATATAAAATGGGAAGTATATATACTGTATTCTGTGATATCGAAGAATCTTTCGTCGCCATATGGATTACACTACAGCATGACTGAAAAGTTATTAGTGGTACTGCTGTGGCTTCTAAAAGGCTTCTAAAAGGAATATATATATAATGGATGTATTCAGTGTGTCTTTCCGTCATATATAGGAAATAGGAAATATCCAATGAAGAATCTTTTGTCGCCATATGGATTACACTGCAGCATGACTGAAATTGAGTAGTTTTAAATTATTTGAATGGGACTTTTAAGTACTGAATTCCCATAGAATATTTTTTGCATGTATGGTTCATAGTTTATTGCCGTAAACAGTAGTTTATTACAAGTAGTAGTTAGTAGTATATTAGTTCACAAGTAGTTAAGGAAATGTTAGTTCACATTCACAAGTAGTTAATGAAATGAAAGCTCAGATTCAAAAGTAGTTAATGAAATATGTTCACATTCACAAGTAGTGCATTAGTTTTAATTTTTACAGTAATACTTATAGAATGCAGTAAATTTATATTAATTATTACTAACAGTAAACTGTAGTCCTCTTCAAATATCGCACAAAATATTCAAGCAGATTTATATGAAGCGAATATAGTGCAAGTATAAAGGCTTTGAAAACAAAAATTCAGGATGTAAACCACTTGAATGTTCTGACGAATTTTTTTCAATTACAGGGTACCTGAAGATGAATTAACTAAAAATTAATATTTAAATTTTATCTGGGCTTGAATAATATCGCTTTCAAGGCTATCAAATTGTAACCACTTCAAGACATGATTTGCACTAAATTTCTTCTGAAATGAAATATGAATACTTAAAATTTTGAATAACATCATTTTTTTAAATTACAAAATAATATGATTTAATACCAAATTGGAAAGTCCTGTATGTTATAGTATGCATAGCTAATATTTCTGCTGAGTAGGATGGAAAAAAGTCCTACGACCTGGCAGGATTTCAATTGCATACAAAGATTTTAACAAAAAAATTCTTTTCATTTTAAACTTCCTCTTTTCTCCAACGTTCACAGTTTTTCCTGTCAAACGTCTATTAATCATATTATAAATAGCATTTTTTTTAATTATTAATATTCTTTACATAAACTTTCGTAAAACTGACAAAATATTGTTCTTAAAGGGCTAAATATATTTTTCAAAAATTAGAAGATAAACCTAATTTCCGATTCTAAAATCTAAAAAAATTGTCAATCTAATACAAATTTTAATCTTTAATTTAACTCTGACTTCAGATCCTGTAAAGCTATGGCCAAGAAGGCTAGTGCTCTGGCCGTTGGTACCCATGCCTCAGATTCGAATCGTGGCGGTGGATGCTAGTTAGTGGTTCGAAATCCCTGTTAAACCATAGGTCCCGCTCTAATGAGCCCAAAGTGTGCAAAAAAATGACCGTAGAGCAACAAACTAAATCTATAACGTTAGGAAATGATTTATTTTTAAAGTAAGACAATTTAATACAAGTAAGGCATAGTTAAAGTAAAGTTTAATAATTAAATAGGAGAATATTTTAAGAATAAATGAATAAATTTGTAGATCTTTATACTTGCTATTCCATTGTTATGGAGCATTTTTAGCAATGCAACTTTTCAGTGTTAAGTATATGCTGATTTTTTTTAAGTTCAATTTAACTGAATAAAATAATGAGCCTAGATAAATTTTACTTGTATGAGTTTCCATAGCTTACTAAATAACAATTTATACTCTCCTAAATGTTTAAATTTAAAAATCTAAATTCTGTTGTTTTTTTTTTTAAATTTTTTTACAGAAGAATTTGCATCAAATATTGAAATATTCCATTTTGTTTGATATTATCATAATTACGTAACAAAACGAAATAAAATTATAGTGGAAAAATATAGAAATAATGTCGTTAAAAAAATACAATATTTAATGAAATATAATATCAACTCCTCAGAAATTAATTGAGAATTTTATTAAGTAAATGTAATTCACTTATAAAAATATTCTAATGGAAATAACAGGCAAAATGCGAAATTTCGAGAGAATAAATAAAAGAAACATATAATATATATAAAAAAAAAAAAAAAATTTAAGTCAATTTCTACTTTTTTTTTCTCTATATTGCAGAAAGTTGTTTTTAAATAATTTTCATTCATTTTTTTAAGTTTATCTGGTGCCATCTACTGGTAGATAAATGCAACTTAAATCTAAAAATCTAAAATTAATTAATTAAATTTAATTACTGAATTAATATTTGAAAAAACATGAAGTGTCATCCACTACAAGTTCAAAAAATGTATTTGAACTTGAGTGGATGAATAAAAGTATTTTATGAACGATTGAAAATTTGAACAAGATATATATAGGGAGAGTGTGAGCTAATAGAAAAAATTGAAAAAAATAATTAAAAGGATAATTCATAATTACTCCAAAAGAGACCATTCCATTTTTTTTTTCATTATAAAAGATTTTGAAAATTATAAACATGATTGGTTAAATAATAACATAATGAATTATTATTATTATATGGAAATCATTTTATGGTTATCATTTTTTGGCTTTCATATTTTTTATAATATTTACTTTTGCATTCCTTGGTTGATTTCGTAATTAGCATTTGCAAAATTACAGAATTCTTTTTCTTTTCTTTGTCTAATATAATGATTATTATAATTTCCTTTATTTTTTTTTCAAAAATAATTCATTTTTACAAAATTCATGTTTACCTTTTCCAATGAATACTTCATATCAGGAAATACATTTATTTTCTTTGCCAGATTCGTGCATTATTAAAATTATACGAAAATTATTTTAAACCAGTCATAGTTTGATTGTTAAAATTTTTAAAGTTTTCCTGTTGAGAAATCAAAAAAATGGTAAGAAATTATTTGTTTAGAGATATTTTTGCATTAATGTTATTTGTCTTTAAATTGATAGTAAAACTAATGTAAAAATTTTTAAAGAATAGTAATAAAAAAGAAAAATGTCATTTCGTGGAACAAATGAAGTTCTCGATTATTAGAATCGTGTAAATTTCTTTATTACTTTTGAAATACTCGATTATTAAAATAGGGTGTAAACAATTTATCTATCTTATTATTATTACTCATCTATTAAATCCATTTATATAGCATTTTACAATACAACGTTAAATAATAAAATTATATGCTTTATCTTTTGAAAAATTAATTGATTTAATTTATGTATGTTTTCTTCCTTTAAAAATAAATCGTTGTGAAACAAAAATATTTTTGGCTAAAATTCTTGCAGATAATTAGTGATTTAGAAGTTTTCCTAAGATCTTCTATTGTAATATGTATGATGAAATAAATCGTAAGTTCATTTTCCCCCATAAATAAAATATTTGTTAAAAATAAATATTAAATTTTCAGATAATAAAATATTTATGTAACATTTTAATCAGAAATATAATTAAATATAATAATAAATATAATATAATTTTTTGGAGAAATGTATTATTTTACCATATTATTTTCTAACACAAATAATACATTTTTCTAAGCAATTGTTTTTCATAGATTCAAGAAGTAAAACATCTATAAATTAGAAGTACGCTTAAACATGAAAAACAAGGAAAAAAAATGGCTTTAAAAAAATATGTTGTTTTGTTAAAAATTTCTAATAAAAAATTATTAAAACAGCATAAAAGTTTTTGAGCACCATTATTTTGCGGAAATAAATTTATATAAAGGAAAATGATTTTCATTTTTTGCAAAGTTTTCTAGTAATGTTTTGCAAAAATATTTCAGAATAATCTATTTTTAAACTTAAATCAAAATTTTATGTAAGAAATGTTGTTGTCGTCCCCTGAAGGGTACAAGGAAATCAAATAGCGTGATGCACTCGAATAAAATTTGCTATGTTGATTGCCAGCTCGGAGTATAAATCCCTCCGAGGGATGGTCCAGACAATGCATGGCGGCTGCAACAGCTGGGCAATCAAAGACATGATGAGGAGTAAACTCGACGTCAGGGCAGTTGCCACATTTTTGGTATTTTTAACACTATCAGCAGAAAGCTTCATAATTTTGTGGTGCTTCATCATTAATCGTGTGAGAGTAGCTGTTTTTCTGTCGACATGTAGCTCAGTAATTTGCACCTGCAGGAAGTAGGAATGGCAGTCTGATCCAGACTTCTGGTATTATGTAAGAAATAATAAATGCATTATACACAGAAGGATAGCGAAAACATTGAAATTTTTGAATTATTCGCTATTCCAAAAAAATATTATAATGAGAGATATAAAATTCTCAGGTATGGGAAAGATTTCGTAAGCCACTGTTTTAAACTTTCATTTTAACTTTTGCACAAAAATATTTTGAGAATACCAATGCAGAATAGTATGTTACCAATGAATTCAAAAAAGCTATACCTAATATCCAAAACATTTTGAAAAATTACAATTTGGAAAATAAACAACGTTTCAGTCTCATTAAAATATTTTCATAAAATCCATTTATATTAACATTTTTAGTTTTAATTGACAATTTTTTAAATAATTCAGTTGGCTTAATTATAGAATCACGATCCATTAAAAACGTTAAAATATGAACAAAAAATCGAGCATTTAAAAAAAAAACTTCTGCTGGTATCAGACTTGCAATTTTTACATTTTTTTAAAATTATTATTATCTAAAAAGAGACGAATTAATAATAATAAAAATAATAATAACAGACATCGCACAGTCAATGAAAGAGCTTCACTTTTTACTCGTGAGCGACTTTAAAGAGATAAGATAAAGTGAAAGTGTCACATGTGTTTGAGAATGATCGCAAGTGTTTCGGATGATGTCGCATTAATAGCGATACAAAGGAGGAAAAAAATTAAAATTTTGCAAAATATTATTCTGCTTTGTAAACATCTTGTGTCTACAATGATAAACAAAATGCGTTGTTACTTCTCATGCTTCAAATTACACGCACTATTTCGTTATTTCAATTGGAAAGTAGTTTACAAATCAACATTATATTAGTTCTTATTATATTACCAATTATGTAGATAATCTTTCTTACTAATTTAATGGCATTATCAAATTAAATATAAATGGTATAATATTTTTAATATGTTAAATAAGAATTTGTATAAAAATTATGTTTATTATTATCTCGATTTTTTCATAAAAATTGTTAATATTTTTTGATCTAGCCGAACATTATACAAGGTGCAAAAAGCGTTCGAACTTAAGATGTCTAAATTTTTAGTCCTATTGGGTGTCATCAACAATCATGTATCACGTAATTCAAATTTATCAATAAAAATCAGTTGCTCTGTCATATTGTCATTTATAAGTTTTATTCCTTGCCACTTTCAGATGGAAAGAATTTTAATTCCCATGTTATTGGAATACGTCGCTAGATTTGTTTTGTCTTGGATCCAGTAATCCAGCAATCAGAAATAACATGGTGCATATGTTCTGAGCATATCATGCCTTGATAAAGCTATTTTCAGGGTATTATATCTGTTTTCTTAAATGCTTTTGTTGATTTCCTCAATGGCTTCTGTATTCCCTGTCTAATTAACCTAAAATGTGCAAAAAAAAAAAAAAAAAAAAAAAAAAAAAAAAAAAAAAAAAAAAAAAACAGTCGGAATGTAGTCGAACAGTCGAAAATGATGACAAACCAAATCTCAATGGTTTGGATTATATCTCAAACTGTTTCGTATATTTACACATTTTTTTATCTGCTTTTCCAGTTTTGCCGTTTATCTTTTGTGGTTTGTGCATGTTCATTGATTTTCAGTTTTTTTAAAGCAATTTATGCATATTTCAGAACTTGAATCAATATGTTTCCAATTTTCTATTTTTGTAACGCTTTTGATGGGACTAACATGAAAATTTATGTGTAGCGAATATTGTTTTTATAGGCTTCGTTGTGTAAACTGATTTTTTTTTCTAAAATGTTCATGTCCATTCTCTTTTTATTTATGCAGTATACTTTACATTTTCTGTAGTTTTTGCCTTTTTTATAAATATATAGTATAGTCATTTGACGAGTGATCAACTATACATATTATACATAATACAGAAAATACATAAGAAAAAAAATAACATGAGAATGGACAAAGGAATTTTTAAAAGCACAATTAGTAAGTATGAAAATCGTAGTAGCTATACTGATGATAGAACTATATTCAGGATATTGGAACGAATTAGGATTTTATTTTGTTTATTTCTTGGAAGACTTGTTTCTTACTCGTTTGTATATACACTCAAGAGCCAAAACATTATGACCACCCCTACATTTTGCAATGAACTCGCCTGGATGACGTGGAAGGCACATGATCAGGTGGAAGTGGTATTTAACTGCTGCTGGAGAGTCAGAAGAATCATTCTTTCACTTACTTCTGTGTGTGATGGGAAAGGCTGCGGATCTAAGCGACTTTGATAGAGGGCAGATTGTAATGGCTCGAAGGCTCGGAACAAGTATTTCGAAACTGCACGACTCGTGGGTTGTTCGCGATCTACAGTTGTTAGTACTTATGCAAAGTGGATGAATAACGGTGAAACCAGCAGTACACGACATGGTGTTGGACATCCACACGCTATCAAAGAAAAAGGTCGTCGGAGACTGTCTCGCATGGTGAAGCAAAACCGGAGCCAGACGGTGGCTCAGCTGACAGCCCAATACAATGCAGAGCCAAGTAGATTAGTATCGGAGCACACTGTTCGGCGGACACTGTTGGATATGGGGCTACGCAGCAAACGTCCCACTCGTGTGCCTTTGCTGACCAAGCGTCATCGCCAACTGCGCCTGCGCTGGGCTCGGGAACATCGTGACTGGTCCATGGATCAGTGGGAGAGAGTTGCCTGGTCAGATGAATCATGGTTTGTCATTCATCACGCCGATGGCCGTGTCAGGATACGCCGTCTTCCAGGCGAACAGTTGCTCCCTCAATGTACAGTAGGGGTCATACACAGGCCGGTGGTGGCAGTATTATGCTTTGGGGGACGTTCTCTTGGGTGTCTCTGAGACCCGTGGTTGTGGTAGAGCAGACCATGAATGCTACAGGGTATCTGAACATCATTGCGGACGCGTTGCACCCTTACATGGCCTCTGTTTTTCCAGCTGGAAATGGAATGTTCCAACAGGACAACGCCCCTTGTCACAAGGTTAAAATTGTGTTGGAGTGGTTCCAGGAGCATGATGCTGAATTCCAGTTAATGTCCTGGCCGCCTAACTCACCGGATCGCAATCCGATAGAACACATTTGGGATGTCCTGGGACGGCAGCTCAGAGTTCAAAGACCACCAATTCGCAATATCTCCGATTTGCGTGACCGTTGCTTAAACATCTGGTACAATCTGTCTCCGGCCATCTACCAAGGACTTGTGGCATCCATGCCAAGGCGGGTTGAAGCTGTGTTGCGCGCCAAAGTTGGACCAACTCGTTATTGTCAGGTGGTCATAATGTTTTGGCTCTTGAGTGTATATATATATATATATATATATATAATGTATTTGCTAAATTATTTTTATATAGTATAACTCCTGTTAAATATTGTTGTTTCTACTGATTTTCATGACTAATTGAAAGCATTTTCAAAAAATGTTTAAAGTCTTATCTGTTGTATCAAATTTAATATAGAAAAGAACAGAATTTAGAGTTCAGTTTATAAATTACCAAGGATAAAATAGTTGTATTGTAATTTATAATGTACTGTATATATATATATATATATATATATATATATATAATTATAATGTGTTGGAAATAAAATTAAATTGTAATGTAATTATTATTGCCCTAAATAGGAAAGTACTATAAAAAAAAATTAATTTCTTAAGACAAAAGTAGTCGTCAGAATAAATTTACTTTTAAACTTTATACTAAAAAAGAAAAAAAAAAATTATGTTTGAATTTTCTACCAACAAGAAAACCATTAGTGTATAATACAGTTTGATAGAATTGTGATAATTATTTTAATTGTAAGCTTTTCAATTTTGTATAACAATTCCCAATTAAAATTATTTTATTCGACAATTTTAGTTTTATTTTTTAATTATCAATAATACAATTTTATGATGTTTGAAATATCTCTTAATGCTAATGAGTCATTACTTATTAAAATTTAGATAATAATTTTTATGATTATTCAACCTTAAAAAGTTTTCTTTTATGTTCAATATAATTCAAATTTTTAAATTTCGCCATAAGATAAAGGATTTAAAAATACAAATAAAAAATATCAGCTTCATTTTCAGTAAAAAAAGAACAAAAGTAATCGGTTAATAATAAGACGAAATTTAACGACAGTAACTTTTCTCGAAAAATCCAGCGTGCGTAAGTCTACAATAGTAGATAACTTTTTCAAGGTTTTGTAGTTTAATTTTGACATTTATGCATAATTTTGTTAAGATCACGTTTATTTTTCGAAAATAAATCGTGTTTCATGTCAGTAAGTATAATGGCCATTTGGAATTCTGAAAAATTTAGAAATTGTTATTTTGCATTCGAAATATATTGCAAAAATCAGATTGATCCTTCAATTTAAAAGGTACTTAACAATTTGCTAAATAAATACAGCGACTTGCCATTGAAAAATTATCGGCTGTGGGCAATTACAGAATATTTTAAAAGGGTAATTACACAATGTCATCAATTTACCCTTTGCAAACTGTGTTTTGCAATGTTCTTGAGGAAATCAGTAGTGAATAGTATTCAAAAGAATGCTAATCGTAGATGGTTGAAGAATTCTCAAAAGTGAGATAACATTTTGCTGCCCAAGAGATGTGATACGATAAAATTGTGAAATAATAAAAAGTGAGCTTGATAAGATGGTGATGATTTTCTAATTTCCTTGTATACTTTTTCCTCTTTCTTTCTATCTAAACTATAAATGGACAAATTCAAGCAGTTCATTCCCTTAAAAATATTCTGATTAATAAGTTTACTTCAAACACAAATTTTACCATTCTTTTTTTATTCATGTATTCACAACACGAAGAAAGCACCCTCAATATTTTCTGAAATAAAAGTTTGGCTTCAATAGATTACAATACAGAATTCCATTTCTTAAGACTGAAAGTACATTGAACAGTTATCTATATCAAAATAATCTTATTCTGTATTTTTATTCTTCTTTTGGTAATGGGTTTTTAATTTTAATTCTGTTTAGCCCAGCGGTGTTTTTCTCATGAAGTCAAAATTATTTATTATTTTTTTCGAAAACTCTTACTGCAAAAGCTAAACTAAAAAGGTTTGTTCAAGCCAACAAACTCCGTCCATCTCAATATGGATTTTTGAGATCATTGGCCATGTAATAATCAAATTAATGGATTTTATAAATAATTCTCAAGTCGGCATAAATAATTCAGAAAGAAAATATTCTTGTCTCATCTCATTGGACATTGAAGTGCTCATAGTAGCCTTCGACAACGCTAAATATGTATAAATTAAAATTATATTGTCTTCAATAACTGAAAAAAAACTAGTATTCTTGAAATTCTGCTGGATGTTCTTAACAATAGAAAAATAGCAATCCAAACCAGTGAAGAACCGATTTTTCACGAACAGTCCCAGGGTTGTCCACTGCAGTGACCTAGTTTTTGATGTAATTTGATGATGATGATTTTTTAGTAATAGATGATGACATATTACATTTTTTCTGGCCAGCAGATATTTATTTTCAGACATCATTTCAAGTAAGATAAGAGGGCACTCTTGCAACTACAGTTCTGAATAAATGCAAAATATTGGCATAAGAACTTCTGACTGTATCCATGGAAAAAAAAAACCCAATTACATTCAATTTGGTAAATTAAAAACTGGTTCGAAGATACACTGGAATAATAAGCCAATAGGAAGAAATAACCTCAAACACCTAAGCATCATACCAGATGAAAAATATTGTCATTGCATTTTTAAAAACAATCAATTAAAGAAATGGAAAGCTCTATCGTCTCTATAGAAATATCGGCAACAAGTAGTTAATTAATAAAGAACACAGAAAAATACTCTACAAAACAGTTATATAATGCATGTCCTACCACGGCGTAGCAATAGGGACAACCAATCCTACAATCAGGTAACTAAGAATACTTCTACCTTTGGAAAGTCAGAACAGAGGTTGCCCCCCTCCTCCCTTGCCTTCTTCCATGATAACACACGAGTTCATGGACTTGGTCTAGATGTTATTACCGACCAAGTGGGATGAGAAACAACAGAATACTTACTTCAGTTCAAAGATCTTTTTAATTTTATTACCTGAACTTATCGCACAACTCCGACATCGGCTTAAGTGGTTATTGGAATAACATCTTTTATACCCGACAATTGAATATGAAGCGATTTTCATACAAATCACTACAGGCGGATAAAAGTTTACATTATATGACACTAATTTTAATCCAAATGACTACGACGAAAACAACAAAAGGATTCAAGATATGTCCGGCAAACTTTGACATACTGTAGATCTCAAAATCCTCATTCATAACCACTTCAACTGTAATTGCACAATTAATAATTTTACAGATAGCTTTAAATCTGAAGCGGATTTTGTTGTTTCAATTATGATCAATTAATACACGTATGGAAGGAAAACTTTCCAAACCAACACTATTTTTCAAGCTGAATTTCTTGGTATTAAAAAAGGAAATATTCGAAAACTCTAATTGCTACAGTATGAATTTGGGCAGACAGCCAATCATGTTCATCTGCCTTCCTTAATTTTAAAACCCTCACTTAATGGTTAAATAAAAACAAAAAACTCTTAAATAATGACTCCATCCATTTAATTTCGATATAAGCACATGCAGGTTATTTTGACAATGAGTGCGTTGTTAGTCTAGCTAAAGCATGCGTTATAGACAGTGGCATAATTTGCCTTCGGTATCTATTTTCATTCCTCAAAAATAACTTAAATAATTGTTTGTTAGTGGTTTGGCAACACAGGATTAAAAATTTTCGAAATCATACCTAAAATCCCCAAAAACAACAATAAATAAGGTCCTTGATCCTCAAAACTCCAACCAATCAACGAAAAGACAACAAAATTTGTTCTTGAGAAGAAATTATGCTCACAACTGTGTCCCATTCCTAGCAAACCATAAAAGATTCAATTTCTTAGAAGATGATTTCTGCTCGTATGGTGAAAATGAGAACCTATCAAATTGTGCAACTATTAGTTCTCTTACATGTCACTCAACTTTTTACAATCAGAGGTACAGAAATATAACATACAACCCGTGGGCCAGATGGAAAATGATCAATTTTATGAACTTTATAGAATAAAATTAACAATTAATTATCCTAAGAAACCATTTCCCTTGATATACTAATAGAATTCTCTGCACCCATTCTTCCATCCTAAAAGAAAAGTATTGCATGCTTCGTGGAATGAAAGCCGCCATAATCTTTCGTATCCCAAGCCGTACATTATTTATTACATGATTATTACTATTATTAATTCCTTCTATACTGTATACTTCTCGTTGCACTGATACTTATGCTTTATTATTACTATTAATGTAACTCATTGCACTCCTACAATTCTGTAACTGTAATTTGTTTTTTTTAGTTTTTTTCTTCCATTCTCTCCTTTTTAACTGATAAGGGCTATATAGCCCTGGGTACAGGGATGATTTGCGCGGTAAATTCGGGGGAGGGGGTGAGAAATGAGGAATTTGGGGCTTTAGAGGCTTATATCCCCAAATACTAAGGTGATAAGATGTAGATGATGTTAAAAAGATAGATGTAAATTATAGAAAACGAGGGAGAGGTGGGAATAGTGACTTGAAATCACGACCGAGAACCGGCCTAGTCGCCAGCAGTGGGGGCAGTACCGTAAGTATTTATTTGAAGACACAAGGAAAGTTGCAAAAGGGGAATACAGTGTTAAGAAGCGTCCACGAATAGGTGGGAATAATCACTCGCAGGAGATTTTATAAAATACAAAGTAAGATATATACAATAATGATGAGTAGATAAATTTGCGTACAGGGTTATTAGGAAGGTTCAATTTCAAGCACAAAGAGTTCTTACGGAAAGTTCAATCGTGAAAGTTCCAAAACAGTAAACAATGAAAAAAACAGTATAGCACTGAGGTGAAGATGAGGATGGATGCAAACCTTTGGAAGACCTCATTCTAAGAAAATGGAGACAATGTTGTTGTTGCGATGGGTACAGAAGATGGCAACTAGTTGATGTTGAGATTGGGAAGTCCGGTAGGAGTAACCAGTTGAGAGATGTGATAAACTTGAGGATGAAGTTAGTTTGGAGACAGCATGGATGATGCAGATTTGTGGTTAAGTAAAGACACATGAAGAATATGTTTATTTTGGAGGCTAAAGAAAGAATCTGGAGCCTGATAGCCTAGTTCTGAAACAGATGATACAACAACACTCTGATAGCTATAGTGAAACCTCTGGCGCTCAGTGCCACAAGTTTCGGGTTTGAATCCTGGCAGTGCCATGGTTGCCTTTAGTGGTTCGAAATCTACTTTAAAACCGTAGATCCCGGTCTAATATGAATGTATAGCGTTGATCGTAGGGCTGGCAACCCTACCGTAAAAAGAAAACATCTCATGTTTCGGAATCTGCCAGTAGGCAGACGGCCATGTTCCTACATGGGGTTGTTGCACTAATGAAGAGAGAATTTCATTTTAGGATGAAGTCCGTATCAATTCCAAACTCTTAAATTTTTATCTTGCTTTAAATATAAAAGTACTGTTATCCAATTCATTTTTCTGTGTACCAAGATATTCCAAACTATAGCATATTTTTTTAAAGAAATGGAACACGACTTTCTTTTAATAACATAGTTAGTTATTCACGGGCAGTTTTTAATTGACTACAATATGTAAAAGTATCGATGTTTAGCTATAAGATTTAATGGTCTAAATTTTAACTTATTGTATTTTAAATTTCGAAAATATTTTATTTTTAATGAATTAATTTAATATTAGAACTTGGA
Source organism: Caerostris extrusa (assembly GCA_021605095.1). Lineage (NCBI taxonomy): Eukaryota > Metazoa > Arthropoda > Arachnida > Araneae > Araneidae > Caerostris > Caerostris extrusa. The sequence goes on from BPLR01007569.1 coordinate 66,969, forward strand.
AGAGTTTACGAAAAAGTTTTATTTTATTTAACATAATTATATTATATTTAAATTGAAAATTAATTAGAAATTCTGAAAAAAAACACCACATGAATCACATATTTTTATTATTTTAATCATCCATATTCAATATTCCTATAAAATCCACCAATTTATTTTTCGAAAACATGTGTATAAATTTTATTCCAAATTTCAGTTCTTAAAACTTTACTTGTTTACTGCTTCAAAATGATAATTTTAAGTAGTTTCAAACAAATATTCATTATTTCGTTTTATGTCAGTCATTATGTTTTCCGGTGATTGACTTATAATGTGTAAGAAGGATTTCGAAGGTTAAAATAACATTTGACGTGACCTGTTAGTGTTGGATCTATTAACATAACTGATGAAGTTTATCGTGATTTCATTCAACAACGTATTTCTCTACTAAATGCAAACCAATTTTATTATTAATTTCATCTCAAATGAACTAGTCAAATCTTATTCCATCTTTATTTTATTAATTATAAAAATATAGATTTGTTTCTTATCCCATTTGGTAGACAGCAACATCTAGTCCAAGTCCAAGTAGACAAGAACCCGTGTGGTCTCATGGCAGGAGGGGAAAGGGGGCGGGCAGCTTCTACTGTGATGGAGCACCCGTAGGTAAAAGTCTGGCTTAGCTCCGTGACGCTGAAGAAGGAGAGCAGTGCCTTCCGGGAGGACTACCCCGCATTTGCATATCGTACCGGGGGAAAACCCGGAAAACTCCCGCCAGGTAGTCCGACTAACGGTATCCTGGTGGTCGAGTACCTAGCGCTCTGGCGCTCTGTACTATAGATTTCGGGTTCGAGTCCCGGCGGTGCCATGGATGTTTGTAGTGGTTCTGAATCCATCTTAAGCCGAAGCTCCCGGTCTCATATGACTGTAGAGCGTCACACAGCCTAATCAGACTTCTCACCCACATCATTCCCAAACTGTAAAGGGCAACTCAATACTAGACACAGTGATGTGATGTGGTGTAATAGTAGTAGTGATAGTCCGACTAACGAGGCAAGATGCTGAATATCAAAAACGCCATCGAGATTCCTCGTCAACAAAGCCGCCTGCGGATGGAACCTCAGCCCTATTTGCTCAATAATATCACTGAATCGCGAGTCGGACACAAATTTAGATATTTACTTAATCAATAAAACATAACGAACAAAAGACTTTAAATATACTAAACAATATTATGAAATAATGTACAAATTTTAAAGAAAAACATATTCAATATCTATTGCATTTATATCTCTTAAATACTGTAATTTTAATATGCATATGTTAATTAGAATACAATTTTTTACGAAGAAAAATTATGTGCTTTTGAAAATACCTGTAAAGAGAACGTCATTTTATCTAAAAAAGTAAAAAAGAAAGAAGAAGAAGAAAGAAAGAAAGAACACACACGCAGTGATTCAGCCACGTGAGTTCTAATGCAGGAAGAGAAAAAGGGTTGGCGGGAACTGGCGAAAAAGACCACGTTGAGAATAATACTACGCATGTCAATTAATGCCGTCCGTATCGCGAGAGATTTCTCTTCCATTAGCGCCCGGCTATAAAGCAAGTACCATTTCTTGTAAACAAGTTTCTCTGGAGACATCTAATTTGCCTAAGATTTCCACTCAATCTATTGCGCACAAATGTATTCCAAAACGAAAATCTCTGATAAGTGGGTACCCTATAACCTTGCCGTTATCTACCTCGAACCACCATGCACGCTTTACAGTATAAACTAAAAATCTATTTTTTTTTTTAAAGAGAGCTTAGCGGGGAAAAAATTGTCGTTAATTTTCTTGAGTGATTAACCTTCACCACTCTTCGAAGGATTTCGAAATTTGCAAACCATTTCGTGTGGTGCACTAGATACAATTTCCTCAAAGCATGGGGAGAGGGACAAAATTTTTATTCTAAAAAAGAAATTGAGAAGAAAGGAAGAAATTATTAGCTTTCGTTTAAAATTTTAATTAAATTTTTTATTGAAAATTAAATGATTAAAAATATGAATAATAACATAATAACAGCTAATGATTAAGGAATATTTTTATAATTATACGCAATAATAATTATACCCAATCTCTATCAATAAAAAAAAAGTTTTTTTTTTTTTTTTTTTTTGCATCTAAATGACGGTTTTGAACATTTTTAAGTGGAACGTATACCATTTTTATTCTTATTTCAAAAACGAAAAGCAACGTCTTGAGTGCTACTAAAAAAATAAAGCTACCAATAAATATATTTAATAATTTATTAGTATGAATTTAAAATTCAGAACCATTTTTAAAGCCATTTTTTTCCCTCCTCTCCCAATGAAAATTTCTCTCTAAATCAATTAAAAACAAAGGCGATTTACTACATATTGTTATTAACACAATTCATTGTAAATAAATTAATAGTACACGAGAATAGTGGAAAAAAATGATACAAAAAATGTAGCACCAATTTATATTCTAATGTTGCGCTATATTATGATAAAATAAGTTTTCACTACTCGTGGCTCAGTGACAACGTGCGCCACTGGTGAGCATGAGGGCTGAGGTTCAATCCGCCGGCGGCATTGTTGTAGACCGCGGCTCGCCTTGAACTTTTTTCGGACCGTGAGATTTATCACACTTTTACAAAATATATTTATTTTATAATAGCCAAAAAAAAAAAAATGTGTTGAAAAACATTGTGTACATTACATTAATGTACATTATGTGTGCATCCATATATTCAAAAATTAACTGCCAAAATTATGAGAAAAAAATTAACTTCGATTTTAAAATAATATCTTGCGAATATCTGAGATATTGTCAGTATTATTTATGAGTTTACAGTTATGAGTTCGCAGAATAATTAAATTATATTCTGCGAACTCATGATTCGCCTGCACCTTGGAACATCTAATACAGTAGGTTTGATATTTCCCTTTAAATGAACTCAGGGATGCAGTGACCATCCCTATACGCACAGTTGATTGTTGATAGTAGAGCAAACCACACTCTTAGTTGAAGTTGTTAGCGCTTTTGGTTCAACTTACACCTGCGAATCGTTTTGCTTTTTTTCCCCCTAAAATAAAATTGACCAAATACAAAACACGCTCAAACATAACGAACGCTAACCTGCAACTTCCATTACGATGCGCAAATACCCAAATTGAAATCTATTTGCAGAAGCTAAGTCAAAGAATGGAGAAACAAATATCGCACTATCTGAGATAAGTATTTTTGAGCCATAAATATTTTTTAATGATTTTTTTTTTTATTTCGTTTATATTTATATATTTTTTATATTTCATTTTAGAGTTAGATAATATATATGTGCATAAGAAATATATATGTTTACATGTAAGAATAATAGTAAACACAATGATAATAACTCATTATGTTTCAATTTTACACTCCAAAAAATTTCTATAGAGGGTCTAATTCTAATACGTGGATAGATAATTTTATATGCGGCCCGCCAAGTTACGATGCATTTCCAAAGTGTTCCGCAAGATCGTTTGGGTTGGTCACCCCTGTTGTAGACACTGTTTCAAAAAAAGAGGACACCTGATGGTATTCAGCATCTTGCCCTCGTGAGTTGGACTACGTGATGGGATTTTGAGGGGTTTTTCTCATGTGATACTTAAATGCGGAGTAGTTTCCCTAAAAGTTCTCCCGGTAGGCACTGCAATCCTTCTTCGGTGTCACAGAGCCAAGTAAGACTTCTACTTTACGAGTGCTCCATCCCAACAAAAGCTGCCCCTTACTCTTACTACTCATGGGATATCCGTCCCATCCTGCAAGACACTGAGGATTAGACACAACAACAAACTTTTTGTGAGGTGAAATTTAATTAATAAACGTAAAAAAATTGTATCGGAAATAAATTTTACTTGCCTCATAAATTTCCTTCAGAATCATTATTAATATTTTATATTACTATTAAAATAAAATTAAATATGAAAAATAAGAAAAAAATAATATAATATGCATCATAAATTAAATGCATACATGTTAACTATGATGACATGTCTCTACCTAAATTTCATTTTCTGTTTTTATATGATAAATTTTTATTAAAAATCTGAAAGTAATATAACTTTTTAAAAATTTATATAATATATGGATGTTCTCGTTCAAAGTACTTTACACTTGGAGAAAGCAGTAAAAAAATAATGTACAGAATTTGTTCTGATACTTATTGCGATACAACTAATATACATTATTACACTACACTCATAGCAACAAGATAACAAACTTAGTTTAAATCCAACAAAAATTTTTGATGATGTAAATAGGTAAACAAAACTATTTAAAAAAATCATTCTTCTTAAAAGTTAATATCATATAAAAAGTTCAAAGATTAAAATTTTATTAGAATTTTAATCTTTAGACTTTGGACTTTATTAAATGATAAATATTATAGAATTTCATCTTCACGTATGATAAATAGCATAGAATCCAACAGAATTTTTCAAATTTTCCAATTCTACTTCTAATATTAGAACCTACTTATGAGCTGATTGCTTAAAAACAAACTACTACATGACTAGCTCGAATATAATTAGATACACCCTGTATTTACTTCTCAGAAAAACAAACACTGATCTGAAAAATGTGATTATGGGGCTATCCCCGGACCACATTTTCATCACCCAATCATGCACGATAACCACTGCTCTAGTAATTCTAAAAATGGAAACCGGACTTTCGCCCCACCGTCCGATGCTGGGTCAGAGATTGCATCTTCCCGATAACTACTAATCAAGAGCATACCAAGTGTTTTCTTGTTTTATAAAAGACTTCAGACCATCGCTGTTAATACTTAACTGTTTTCAAGATCTCGCGATAATATTTTAAGGATTCCAAATTGTGTTGGCGATGCATGTTGTGTTTTCTGTTGCTATCAAGTGCACTAATCTTGATGAAGCAAATTATTCTTTGAAAGAATTTGAAACTTGGGATCTCAATAACGTAATCAGCTTCATACTTAAAAAGGCTTAACATTCTTTATGGGAAAAATATCTTAAATTGAATTCTTAAGGGTAAAGTTTTTCAGACTTCACTGTAGGAAAAATATTTTAAACTTGAGCAATTGAATTACTAGATTTTGAAATAAAAAAAAAGGCTAGTTCAAAAGTTGGAATTTTTAATTAATTTCATTCTAATTTTATTAAAGATGAGTGTGTTTTAATATTTTTTTTTTCTGGTAATAAATAAAAATTTTATTATTATCATTTTTTATTTTTCTTGAGAATGATCATAAAATTGTTTTTGTATATTGGTTGTGCATTAGTTACATGGCAAAAAATGCATCAAAACAGACTCTGTACATTATTATACAACAGAATATATTCTGTACATTATTATTCAACAGAACAGATTCTGTACATTATCGCTGTATTTCAAGTGTAAAGTGTTTTGAACGAAAATATCCGTTTTCAAGGAAATATCCATCTCTCTAATTATACAAATTTTAAAAAAAAAAATTATGTTAATTTCAGATTTTTAATAAATTTATTACAGAATAACAAAAAATAAAATTCATATGTAAATATATGCGTAATATTATAATGATATGCTTTTATTAAATTCATTTGGATATTATATATTCATATATTTTTATTTTAATATTGACATAAATGATATTTTCTCACTACATTTGAGAAATATCGGCTATTTGAGTTGATGAATTCTAAATTAAGATAAAAATCACAGAAAATTAGAGGATAATTATAAGAAATATTTATTAGCTTGTTCAGTTTTCCTTTTAATACATAAATTTAAAATATTAATATTTTTAATCTTATAAATAAATTAAATAATTGTTTGATCCTCCTCACAATAAATAGCAAAAAATAATAATAAAATTTTTATTTCCTATCCTAGAAAAAAAATGTAAATACACTTAAAAATATCTTCAGTAAAAATTAACTAAAAATTCCAATTTTTTAACTGGCTTTTTTTTATTTTTTCAAACCTATTAATTCAATTACTCTTGTTTAAAGTATTTTTCCTACAGTGAAATCTACAAAAAACATTATATTTTCTAATCGTTACTTTGCCTCTTCTAATTAATAATAAAGGTAAGAGGTATAAAATTACGAGTTATAGCGAAAAAATGAGTAAAAGCATTGCCTTCTCTATTATATATTATATAAAATCACAAGTACATAAAATAAATAATAACAAAAATTATACTTTCATTAAATATAAGGTTTATAATAACATTCTATAAAATAGAAAACATGAAATATTTTTCAAATCTTTTTTATTTTAAAATTTAAAGGAAAAAATATTAAATTTTAGTTAAATTATTTATTAGAAATAGTAAATTACATTCATTTTAATATACGTAGTCGGATTACTTTATTTTCCTTTTTATGTATCTGTGACTTTAAATTTCAATGGAAACTTAATTAGTATTTATTAATATCAGAACAGAAAATCTTTTCCTCATTGAAATAATTGAATGTAAAGTGTAGTAAATATATTGTTTTTTTTTTCCTTTATGTGTAATGCAAAGAAAAAAGGACAAGACAAATTATCTTGATATGAGATTTTTCAGTGATAAAATCAAAACAATTTTGTTTATTTTTTGCATTGATAATGAATTAAATGATATAATAATTTTTTCATATGCATGACATGTATATCACAAGAAGATCCTTCACAAAAGAAAGACATAAAAGAATAATCGTTTAAAATATTTTATCTCAAAATTTTAGGATTGACCAGACTTTATAAAACATGAAATATATATATATATTTTTTGGTTCTAATGCAGCTGGCAAACAACTTAGATAGTTGTCTTTAATGCCTTAAGGCAAGCGCTGTACCGACGTTACTCATAGCACTTCCCAGGAGGCGCGTGCAGCTTGAAGACAAGCTACTGACGCGGAGAAACAATACCCCCGCAACTATCTACGATCATGTTAGTCCAGAAACTATGGTTTAAAGTGGATTTCGAACCCCTACAAACATCCATGGCACCACCGGGACCCGAGCGAAAACCTGTGGCACCGAGAGCCAGAGCGGTAACCAGTCGGCCATACAGGCCCCTTAAATAATATATTTAAAGTCGTCATTTTTAATTTCACTAACCTTCTGTTAACTTCATTTAACTTCACCTTTAAACAAACTGATTGACTAAGTTATCATTTCCAGCAAATGCGTTTTATTCTTTCAATGACTGTTTATCATCTGTCCTGATAAAACTGAGGCCTACTTACACGTAATATTTTAAATACAATACCGCTTGCTTAAATTATCTGAAAGGTTTGCTCAGGCTTACGTTTTCCTTAAGATTACGCAGTGGATGGGAAAAACACATCACTTTCACCTTTCCCTGAACAAATGCTGAAACTATCAGTCACAGTACTAATAAACAAAATGCCCTTGGCACAATTTTGCCTAAAACCTGATTTTGTCATTAAAGGACAATGTCGTGAAATATGGCATTCTATGTGTTCTAGTTGTGATTGTCTTCTTTTCATCACTCTTCATAGGTACATGGATAATTTCTCAGTAACACATACTGTATTGTACTAATAGCATATATTAATAAATATATAATGGATAAATAATACTTTTCATGTATTAAAAAGGAATTAAAAGTATTATTTATTTTCTCACAAAATTCTGTTGAATGGATAAATAATAATAATGATGAAAATTATTTGCATTATATGCATATTTTTAATTAAAATACATGAAATCTGAAGAAAAGAATTTCTATGCTTAACTGAATTTGTTAGTTTTGAAACATTCACTCATTTTTTTCAGTTAGTTTAGAATTTAGAAAAATATTTGGTTTATCATGAAAAAATCTTATATGTCTTATTATTGTCTTAAGTTTTCGAAGAAGTCTCTAATTCTTTTTTTTTTTTTTTGCATTAAGCATAATGAAAAAATTTATTTCAATTAAAAAATATGATTTCTGAAAAAAAAATGTTTCTATACTTTATTCAATTTGTTACTTTTAAAACATTCACGCATTTTTTTTTCAGTTAGTTCACAGCTTAGAAAATTTTTTTTTATTTATCACGAAAAATCTTACATTAAAAAATAATCTGTAATAAATAAAAATAATCTATAATAAATGTTGGAAATTTCCCCCTATTATTTTTAATTAATCACCATTTACATATGCTCTATAATGAAGCTATTCATCATATGCAAGAAAAATATTTTAGATCATCTTAAAATTGGAATAAAAGCTGATTAGCATTATTTTATTTTACGATGTTGCGGGAAAAAGAGTGCACAAGCATATTAAAAAATTAAAATACATTATGCAAACCTCATTTATTTATAAAGAAAAAAATATCGACTATTTATTTATTTAATACTAATTATTTTTTTATATTTCAAGCTTTAAGCATATTTATTAAGAAAGAAAGAAATAGACGTTAATTTCTGACAAAAATTGTATTTGTAATTTCAATTATAAAAATTATTAGATATTGGGAGATTGTTAAAAAAAATGTATCGTTATTTTATTATTATGATTATTATTTTTGAAATATCGATGAGCATAGTGTTCCACTTATGTTTATCACGAACAGTCCACCGAAAGGAATGATGAAGACAGAGCATTGCCTTCTAGGAACACTTTTTAGGAGTAATTACCCGGCATTTGGTGTCGCATGGGAGCAAAATAGGAAAACCTCAACTAGGCAGCCTGTAAGCCGCAGTTCCGCCGAATCAAATCAGTACTCAGTGTTTGAATGCACACCTACTTAAAGGGTTTGGTTTGCCATTCTACAATCATTTTGTGCACATTTTAGGCTAATTAGACAGGGACCTACTGTAATGTGAATTCCAAACCACTAACAAACACCCATGTCATCTCCAGGATTCGTGCCTGTTTCTGCGATTCCTGTACCTGTGCTATCTAAGGCCAGAACGCTAGTCAATTGGCCATCAAGCTGCTCCGATTTAAAAGGATGTTTACCTTTGATGTGCGAAATAAAACCGATTCTGGTCGAAGCGGTACTGAAACCCATGACACCCACAGAGGGTTCTGACAAATTGATTTACAATTGGTTAGGGAGACTGACTTAATCGTTCTCATCTCTCCTCTGGACGCTACTTTAGTTGTCTTTTATTCAACCTTTACTGGAGGCACAACGTGGAAGTGATTCCTCCCACCCAACCAAGCAACTTGGCTATCAATACACGTTGTCATATTCGCCTCGTTACATGTCCTCGTTTCGTACGGGTTGGTTTGTTGCTCTATGGCCACTTTTTGCATACTTTATGCTAATTAGACCGTGACATACTGTTTAACGTGGATTCCGAACCACAAACAAACATCCATGCCACTGCCAGGATTTGAACCTGAAGCCTATGATACCAAATGCCAGAGCGCTAGCCAATTGGCCATCATGCCACTCGTTTTGTAAAGCAGTGACTGCAACGGACTGTACGTTACCATTAAGCTGAAAAAAAGTATTCTTAAATAAAAATAATTAATATAGGAAGATAAAGTATATGGCTAAATTACTAAGATACAGAAAAAATACAACAAATTCAGATGAATTTAAAAGATTCATCTTTCGCCTAATCACTATACAAAATCTTGGTGCATGTGAGCAAAGTAAAACAAATGTTTCAATGTTTTCAAAACATTATTTTGCTTTCCTCTTGGAAAGCCAATATTCGTCATACGTTTGCAAAACACATTCCTACGCTTGTCTTTTTTTTTTTTTTTGGCCACGTAAGCAAAAATGCTTTATCAATTTATCGGTTTATCGACCTTCCGATCTTTGTGTGCATGGCGAGATCCACCAGCCGCCCAATCAAACGGCGCTGTCGATCGTACGCCCTTCTGACATCGTACCGATAGTTCTATTTTCCTAAATTGTATACAACTGCGACCGACTTTGGTTAAGTAATAGGATTATCAGCGTCTTTTTTCCATCAACTGATTAAGAAATAACCTTGTGGAATTCCTTATCATAAAAAACATCACCACCGCTACAGCTGGAAATTAAATTACTCCATATTATTTACGTTGTTAAATTAATGTTATCATAGTTATATTTTGTATTCCTTTTTTTTTTTTTTTTTAATTTCAGAAAGAAAATAACGATCCTAGCAAACTCTAGTTAAAACTTTTATAGTTTTTATACAATTTCTCAAATCTATTTAAAATCACATCCCGACGTTTAAAATTTTGGAAATGTTGAGCCTCTGAGGGCTCCTCTCCGATATAATAGGAAATAAACAGTTGAATATATTTGAATATTGCCCAGCATAAATTTACAAATTCATACAACAATTTATAGAAACATTCTGGCCTGAATGGCCGAATGTTTGGCGCTCGGTGCCACAGGTTTCGGGTTCGAGTTCGAGCGGTGCCATGCATGTTTGTAGTGGTTCAGAATCCACCTTTAACCGCAGGTCCCTGTCTAATAGGAGAGTAGAGCATTGTCTTGAGATTTAGTCAGTCTTCAGACCTCGTGATTCCTCGCTAAAGTGAAGCTGCATATTAGCCTTACCCACGGACCAGTCACCTGCGACGGGGTCTTATGGACCTGGTGTAGGCTTTCCTTTACCAGGGAGATTAGTAACAACAACAACAACAGAAACATTCAAAAAGAAAAACTTAAAGTAAAATTTTATGCTGCTGTTTAAGAATATTATTAGGAATATATGATTCAATCTCCTGGATTGTTACGGTTATCAAGCATTTTAAAAAATTTACTGGAAATATGTTTAAGAAAATCAAATAAAGAAGGAATGTTAATAACATAGCTTTAATAACATCAGGATTATGCATAAACCATTTAGCAGAGGTTATTTGGGGAGATAGTGATGTTTTATAAGGTTTCAATAGTTTTAAGATTAGATTTAACCGCATAAGATCAAACCGGGCAATTGTCGGTTAAGATGAAGTAAGTAACAAAGAATGGTAGTACATAAACGAAGTTTATTATCCCTGGTCATATTTGAATTTCTATTAATAAGAGGACAGAGTTTATGGAAAACAGTACAAAATTTTGTTTTAGTATGCAAGTTAAATGGTGATCCAGAATAACGCCTAAATAATTAGTTTGAGTACTCCAAAGAATTCTGACATTGATTATTATAATATTTTATAACCGATATATAACAGACATATGCAGTTACAGTGAGTGTAAAAAGTATTCGTACAGTACGACAATTGATTTAAAAGAGATCCGTTCATAAAAATTATAAACATAAATTCCATTTTAATTAATTATAAATATATAATAGAACATATTTTCACTAGTTTCATGTGAAATTGACACAAAAATAATTTTATACATGAATAAATATTTACAAAACTGAAACAATCCAACATCTTGTGGTCTAAAAAGTATTCGTACACTAAAAGAAATGCAAATTTTTGTAGTTATTTTGTGATTGGTTTAGCCATTATGATGTAGTTAATTGACGTCATCTTGTAAGTTACTTAAAAGGTTCTTCAGTGGATATTTTAATGTAGTGAGAAACTAGAAATTCTGTAATGGGTCGTAAAAGTAAAGAGACAAGTGTTTCCGAAAGAGAACTGATTTTAAAGTTGCGTAAAAATGGTAAATCATACAACAAGATTTCTGATCTGGTCGGTAGACCCCGTTCAACTGAGCAGTCAATCATAAAAAGTTTGAGGCGACTGGAAAGGTTCAAAACAGTTCTCGTACTGGGCGACCATGTCTATTGACATCATCTGACAGACGGTTTCTGGTACGTTCATTAAAGAAGAATCCCAAAATAAGTGCTCCTACATTAACATCAGAACTAAAGAACATGGGAACAGCAGTCTCCGTAGGTACTGTTCGAAATGCATGCAGAAATGAAGGTTTCCATGGCCGTGTTGCGAGACGAAAATTCTTTGTTAGTGAGAAGAATTAGAAGCTGCGATTGTCTTTCGCCAAGCAATACGTTAATGAAAGTCCAGATTTCTGGAAAAAGATTATCTTTACAAACGAAAGTAAATACAACATATTTGGATCGAACGGGAGACGAATGATATGGAGAAAGCGCAATACAGAAATGTATCCTAAGAATTTAGTGCCAACAGTGAAACTTGGGGGTGGAAGTCTGCTTTTTGGGGTTGTATGAGTGCTTCTGGGGTGGTCAAATTAGTCTTTATTAAAGGCATTATGAATCATCAACTTTATATTGGCATTTTTAAAAAATAATTTAGGACCTAGTGCAACAAAAATGGGCTTGAATGGTGATTACGTTTTCATGCATGATAACGACCCAAGCACACAGCCCGAAACACAAGGCTCTGGATACTATATAATACCCCAAAGTTCATGAAATTTCTTCCTCAATCGCCGGACCTCAACTCCATCGAGAATTTATGGGACGTTCTTGATAAAAATATTAGATCCAGACATATTTCTAATAAAAATGATTTGGAATCAGCTCTTAATCAAGAATGGGACGCCATATCTAGCTCAATAACAGCAAAATAGGTGGAATCGATGCCAAAGAGACTCAAGGCAGTTATTCGAGCTAAAGGATATCCTACAAGGTATTAGCTGAAGTATTATGATTGTATTGGCCAATATATGCCTGATGTACGAATACTTTTTACACCACAAGATGTTGGATTGTTTCAGTTTTGTAAATATTTATTCATGTATAAAAATTATTTTTGTGTCAATTTCACATGAAACTAGTGAAAATATGTTCTATTATATATTTATAATTAATTAAAATGGAATTTATGTTTATAATTTATATGAACGGATCTCTTTTTAAATCAATTGTCGTACTGTACGAATACTTTTTCACTCACTGTATATATCACTGATTATATTATTTTGATCAGGCTTTTTAAGTTTGTTACCAGAAGAAAAGGTTTCAGTTTTGTTGAAAACTTCAGTTTTGTCAACAATCAAAGAAATATTTGTTGAACTAGTTATTGAGAGCTTTAAGGTCATTAATAATGGTGGTAGCTAAGAATTTAGTGTTTTTATTTTTGCAAAGGATTGCAGTATCAGCGTAAATAGCAATAAAAATTTTAGGATTAATAGGGATATCAGCAATAAAAATAGAGAAAAGCAGTGGTGAATGTTTACTACCTTGTGGAGTACCTGCCAAAATATTTTTAATACAAGAGAGAGATTTGTTAACTTTTACAATGAAAGTTCTTTGAGTAAGGTATAATAAGATTATAAATTAATCCGTCTATCCAAACTCTATCGAAAGCTTTTTGAACATGAAGGAAACTCTCACCCCTACAATATTTATATTGGAATCCACCAGTAATGTATTCAATAATTCGCAGAATTGTATTTGGGGTAGAAAGGTTTTTCTTGAAGCCAAATTGTTCTGGATTTAAAACATTATCTACAATAACGAAAATATTGAGAATTTCATAAACAATTGCTTCAGTAATTTTACTGATAGGGGAAAGTAAGGAAATAGGTCTATAGCTATTTGGGTTAGTGGGATCTTTACCAGGTTTGAGAATATAAATTACAAATCACATCTTGCTACACTGAACAATGTTTACAATGGATTTAAACGTAAATTTTCAATAGCTGCATTTATATGAATTGGATCTCATAGTAATGCTTCTATAAAATTTATAATTATTAACACTTATTTAAATGAAACAGAAATTTCACGCGATCTTATAAATTTGTAAAATAATACAGTTGTTAAAAATTTATAATTCATCATCATCATTGGCGCAACAGCCCCATGATAGGTCAAGACCATCTGCCTATTTGCAGATTTCGTAACAGGAGATGCTTTCTTTTTACAGGGTAGGGTTTCGAGGTCGACGTCCAACGCTCTACAGTCTTATTAGAGCGGGACCTACGGTTTAAAGTGGATTCCGAACCACTACAAACATCCATGGCACCGCCGGGACTAGAACTCGAAACCTGTGGCACCGAGCGTTAGAGCTATAGTCACTCGGCCATCAGGCCTCTATAATTTATAATTATTTCAGATGTTTTTCTGGTGTAATTTGAAATTACCAAAACAAAAAGTCGCGTAATAGAATTATTATTATTAGAAAATCAAAACTTAAATAGTTGCTGCATTAACTACGCACAGCTACAGAAAGCCGAAACATTTCAATTATTTTTTCCTGAAGATTTGAGGCCTTCGTTTCTACCAATTCCATTAAAATTTATTTCTCGTTAAGTGTTTGGTAACGTTAATTATTCGTAATAACGTCGTAATTACGTTTTTTTAATCAAGTCGTAACCGTTGTCGTAACACGTGCTTTTCTACGAAATTGACATCACATTTCGTACATCTGTCTCAATTTAAATTCAGACATTAGATTATGCTGATGATTAAATGTACAATGTTATAACCAAAGTAAACAATAGAATTTAAATTCTACAGAGTACTTTAACTACTGAACAAAAAAAAAAAAAATTAGACATCTCAATGTGATCGCTCAAAGGATTGTGAAACAACCGCAACACGGATGCGAAAAACACGTGCGAAGACATGTGCTTTTCGTATTATTTGTGTCAAAGGTTACTTGAGAGGATAGATCCTTTTTTTTGTGAATCTACGTGTGTTTTAAGAAATATTTTAATGAATAGCGAAGAAATGAATAGAATGACAACTATTAGTAGGACAGAATTAAAAGAATTCAAAAGGTAGCTCTAATACATGAAGTGTTGATTCATAAAAGGTAATTAATAATTATAAAACATAAATATTTCGCTTAATCATGTATATTAGCAATAAAAAGTATGTGTATAAATCATCGAATCGTAGTATTTACTCAAAGAAGTCAATTAAAAACCCTTTTACGAATAGAAGTATGTTTTTTATTTATTCTTCCTTAATGCTAATTCTAAATATGTTTATGTTCTATTTATGTATGGATATGTTTTTATTACCTTTTCACCGATAATAATTCTGGTTTCGTGATTGTCTTCTTAAGTAACCGTATATAGAGAGTCCGATATAGCAACTGCTATTCTAAGTTCAGATCCTTAAAGTCCGCCCTGTCTTCAGGGTGCGGTGTCTAGATGCATTCTGTTTAATATTATATAAACGATTTAGCTAGCAAACTGAAGGCTATTGACGGCGTTAAACGCTTTCTGTTTGCCGATGACCTAGTTGTATGAACCGAATCTCCTAAGTCTGTTGCAAATCAGTCCATAAAACCCACATTAAATAAAGCAATGCTCATTTTGGAGAAGCTGCTCTGAAGAAACGACATGAAAGTTAATCTAGATAAGACATTCTTTCTTAATCTTTTTCTCTTTCTCATCAGCCCTTTCACCCAAACGATGTTTTATGAAGTCAATATTATCTCGTTGACAGAAAAGTTTAAATATAAACCTTCACCTTCAAGGGTGTAACTTTCGACAGAAAACTCACGCGGACTTCTCATATTGAGGACGTCACTAGTCGTGCTTCAAAGTGACTGTCGCTATTGAAGTTTCTGGTGGGATCGAAATGGGGTTTGCTCCAGATCCACCTTAAATCAAACCTATAGTATTTACGTTCTGCCTATTCTGATTTATTGCTGTGAACCTTTGGTTACTGCTTCTAAGAAAATAATTAATTCTCTTGATAAATTTCATAATCAGGCTTTTTTCGTCTTATTACTGGCGCAAAAAGAAATCCACCCCATCCCCAAGTTGTTGTGTAAAAATAGCATGCCTCTTAATCTAATTATTATAGAAAGTGCCGTGTTGTTATGGGAGAAAATAATTAGAACTTCCGGTTGTATGCACTTGTAGGATCATGTCTCTACTGAAACTGAGCATAATTTAAATAATCGGGGAGATTTTGTACAAGGGGTTGCTGATTCGATTTCTCAATTTGGTATTTATTTTGGAGCACAACGATTTTTATTGCCTCTTAACCCCACAAAAGCCAAGACCTTTTATCCGCCTCGGCTTCAGTCAAAGTGTGTTAAAAGCGGAGGACAATGATAAAGTTTTAAAATCAGTGGCATGCGAAACTAATGATACTCCATTGATTAAAAACCATTATCTAATGCACAAACTTAAAATACTACAGAGCCCATCATTTTACAGCTATTGAACCAACAGTTCAATTGTTTTTTCTTATACTAATAAAGCCATATTATAACAGACTACGTATTAACATGAACCCTTAATGTGTAGGAAAGCTCAGATTCAAATTCGCTGGCAGCATATAATGTCGCCACCCTATTTGAAACTGGGAGAGAGAGAACCTAGTGTAACCTAGAACATTTTAATGTTAATCCGAGCATTTTTTGTGTAATCTTGAAGAACAAAGCCCCTTGTCTTTCTTTATCAGCGAGCTCCCAGTCGTGTTACGAAAGGTCGTAAATTTTTTGATGCGCGACCAAAAACAGATTCTATCTTGAGGTGGACATTTTCTTTCCTTCTAAAGTTGGCAAACATTCTCCTATGTTACGTTTTCCGTCCCGCACTGAAACAAACCTGCTTAGAAAACTTTCGCGAACTATACTAATGGATGTGGCATACAAGTTTGGACGCAACTTTATGGTCGATGCCCTTTTCCTTGCCTCAATGCTTAAGAACCAAGCAATTTTTTTTTTGCACTTTTTGAAAAGCAAACGGACTAAAAAGTAGTCCCGCCCACTCTATAATATTACAAAGACTCCGCCCTCTTTCCCGCTATTGGCCAGACGTTTCATTAAAGTATGCCTTTATTCATATATATTTTCCTGCTCATTTTATTTTCGCTCTGCCAAACTTTTGTTCCACCGAAGATGAGGCTCCTCGTGGCTAGGAACCTCCAGAAATCCTAACACCATTCATACCATCTATGACCAATGTCCGATGACGATTATGATTGTGTTTGTAATAATCTCACATCAACAATCTAGTGATAGTTTGCCTAGTTTGTTCTCCTAGAATTATTAAATATGGAACCCTAAAAAATACTTCTCGGAAGGCAAAATTGTTCTTTTATCGTCTGTTACTGAGCTATTCGGCATATACATAAATGGGAAGCGTGTTCAATTTATGTAGGCCACGAAAGTATGTTAAAAGAATTATTAATATTCGAGAAAAAATCCCTTTCTTTCGATGCACATTACCTATTATGCATTGATTAGAAACGATATTCCTCAGCAAAAACTTTATTTTCTGACGTAATTTAAGTTTTTGATTTATTTTATCAAGATTAGGTAGATCTATATTAGAACAAAGTGATTCCCTGCGATGGAATCGTATTGCTCAAGAATAGTCCAATTTGCTTCATGTACCTTAAATTTTCTCCTCTTAATCCCAATTTACAGGACGTAAAAATTAATGAAATTTTCTTCATTGTATCAATTCCATTTTGTTTCCCAAAAAACGAATGGTATTAGTTTTCAAATCCAGTTCAAATCATCCATTGCAATATATAATTTCTAGCAGTATCATGTTCAGCTTTAGTAAAAAACTGTTGTCAAAGCTGAACGTGAAATGTTTATTAATAACAGATAATAATTGCTTCTATTAACAAATAAATAGGAGAAAAATGTGTATTTATTTATCTGACATTTGTTTTATAATCAGATATATTAAGCAACTGAACTTTTTTACTATTTCCATTTTATATATAAGACAGAAAATAAGTTTATTTTTTTTTTTATTGTGCTTAATTTCTATAGAACTGTTTGATTAATGTTATTGCCAAATTTTATTAAAGTCTAATAAATAAAATTTTACAATTGCAATTTTTCTGATTGTTCTTCAATTTTTTAAAAGCCATTTCATGAATGGTTATTATTAAAATGTTTCTTACTAAATAAAATTCTCTATGTATCAATATTTTAAAATCAGCAATTTTACCTTCATTGCATCTCTCCTCATTTCAATGTACCCCTTCATCAATGCCATTGAACCACATGAATAAATTTCTATTCGAAACAATGCCATGTTAATAACAGTAGATTTTAATTACGATTCAATATATCAGATCAGAATGCATGGAAGCAGTGTGGTTTCTCCCGGTTTTCCTTATTGATATGCAAATGTGATAATAAGATTCGATGTAACATCTTTTCTGGGAAAAACATTATCCTCATCTCACTTATACCCATATAAAAAGAAGAAAAAAACTTACATACTCAGGGAGAAAAGGAAGAAAAATTGAACGATTTCAAATACTGCAAAGAAAAGCAGAAAAAAAAAAAAGTTTTTTCCCTTGAATAACAATTAGCAAATATGGACAAATGTTTTCAAAATATTTCATTAATTTCCCAATTTCCACAAAATAAATATTTTAGAATACAATAAAATTTATAAATAAGATTCTAACAAAAAAATTATTCAATGAAATTTAAATGCTTCGGTTTATAATTTAATTTAATTTAATAAATTTTTATTAGATTCTTATTTGTAAATTTTATAACGATTTTGATGAAATGATATAAATCTAATTATAATTTTGAAGATAGTCTAATTATAAAATGTTTGATTGATTAATAATTAGCTTAAATAAAAATTACTTTTTTAAATTTTGCATGTACAATAAAATTTTTTATCAATTAAGTGTAATATTTATTAAATATAGATATTTTATACAAAATTTAAAAATTAATTTTTTTTTTAGAAAGCAAAATTATCAAGGCTTTTATTTGTGTTTAGTAATGCAATTTCTTACGATCATTTTTCAATATTTTTTTGAATTTAACTAATAAATACAGAACATTATGAATGTAAAATAAATAATTTGCACATTTTCGTGTATATTGTTAAAACAAATGCCACAAGTTGATAATGATATTTTATGCACAAAATTTAATGTATTTATTTATATTTCAATGCGTAAAAATACTTTTTATTTTCATAATATAATAACGATACATAATTTATGATTTATATGTTATAAAATTCCTTTTATCGTATTTTCTTTATTTCGATTTGCCTGTTTGTATTAGATAAATCAATTTTACGATGGGCAGTTTAGATAAATAGTTGCTAAATTCGCTAATATGACAAAACCAGTTGCAAAATGAAATTCTTTTAAGAAATTAAATGCGTAAGCTTTGATGATATTTCTCACATTTGCAACACCATGCAATAGATTTAATAAAGATTACACTTCTACTCATTTCATGTTGTTTATCATATGTTAGCATAATGACGTTAGTGATTCCGTGAGTCTCCAAAAAAAAGTGAAGCTATAAAATAAAAAGAAATATAAGAGTATAAGTTATTATTTAAAACAGATTAATATCCTCTGGCAAAACGAGAAACTTTCATTTCAAAAACCTTTATTTAAAATACACGCTTATTTTCACGGGTTTTTATTCATATGTGTTGTAAAACTGGCATGAAATATGTGTTGTAAAACTGGCATGAAATATGTGTTGCTAAATCCAAGGATTGACCCACATCAAGTCACGTGCTCTGTAGCTCATGTTGAATTGTCTTTCTTACAAAATATAAATAGATTACATTCGATATCTGCAAAATAATGTTTAAGGGTTAGTTTATGTTAAAAAAGTTAATTTAACCCTCCCTTAACAGGCATCTCTCTCTTGTCCTAGAGTCCTTAAATTTAGTTATTATATTCATGTCGCTATTGAATTTGATAGTTCTTGTGGGGATGCTGCACTTTAGAGTTCCGATTTCGCCAAGTCTCTTTTCTTCACCAAATGGAATTGCCAAAAAGCCATGATATGTTGTAACCGCAACGGCCATTTTGTTTGTGTAGGAGGGGATTTGGCGAAAATCGCAAGGAAAAAAACCGCCAAATAAACAAGTGGAACCCTAAAGTGTAGAGTTCCTGTTCTTGCAGTATTCTGATCAAGTGCTTCATAAATTTCTTGAGTTGTTGAACATTGGTATAATCTCATGTGTATGCTTCCAGCAAATTATGTTCACTCATGATAATTGAAATTCTATTCTATTCTATGAAATTCTATTTCGTTATTTATAAAATTTTCGTATTATTGCGCGTTTCATCTCTCTCTCACAATCAATTACTTAACTACACTTATCGAATTTTATTATAATATTATTCATTAAAATAAAACAACATAATTTTGCATATAGTGCAAAATTTTTGCTAATGAATGCAAATCTTATAATATATAAAAACTATGTATTTATTCATAGTCATTCAACACAATAAATTAGCTATAAGGAAAACTATTATTTTATTAAAGATATTAATCTTTCAGATTAGGTTTCCACAACTTTATAAAATTATTAGCAACATTAAATGAGATAGCATCCTAGTATTAACATCAATTCCCAAGAAGCAATTTCCGAAAATTAGATTTTCTGAATTTTATTTCATGTTAAAAATAAAAAATTTTAAAGAAGAAATCGATATGTATAATACTGAGAAGATAGCATCTAAGAAGGAAATTTATCATTTTAAAATCTTTAAATAAGCTTTAAATATTGAGAACTTCTTAGCTCAAAGTATTTTAAAATGTTTCTTGTTTCCTTTGATAAATTAATTCATTTGTTAGATGGGAAAATAATCAAAAATAACTTATATTCAGGACATATAAGAATTATTTTTTCTCAATCCATTTAAATATCTATTTGTCAAATCAGTATGAGTGAAATTTATCTGTTATCAGTAAAATATTATTGTTCAATGCCTTAAGCAGAGATTTGTTCGTGAAATTCTGTTTCAAAAACTAATTTAATTTTCTAAAGCAAATAAAGGTAAAATCGCAGAATAAGGGGCCGTTCGGATTTGACGTCATAAATGTTCGTCGCCAAAATGCGCCAAGTGACTGGTGCGATTATAAATGAACAGATTTGTAACCCTACAGCGATAAAACAGAAAACTTAATTTGAATTTAAAAGAAATGATGTAATCTTTAAGAAGTTTAAGGGGAAATAATTGAACAAAAAGTGATTTATCTTTATCATTCTCTTCAATTAAAAACATATTTTTCACAACTAGGACATAGGACAATCTTAGTAATCAAATCAGCAAACATACACCATTCAATAATTTTTAACTGACCTTGACATTCCAAATCACGAAAGAAATTCCTACTCTTCCTTCAATTTTAAAAAATGCTGAAATCCTTGTTCCCAAAAAAAAAAAAAAAATCAATACCAAACATCGCTAATCGATAGACTTTGGTCAGCATATAAGGTAAGAAAGCAACCACAACAGTATGAAAGAGTAATAAGTGAAATAAATTGATTTTAAAAATCAAAATATTTTAATTCTTCTAGAACTTTCCAGTAATTAAATTAAATCATGTAATTAATCTTGACCAATCGGAAACACATAATTAATATTAGCCAATCAAGTATTAGGAAATACCTTGCTTACCACTTTCGGTGATTACCATCCACTTGGCAATGGAAAAATGTCGCCAAATTCCATCGGCTCATATTCTGCGATTTGGCCCAAATAAGTATACAATATAAATGTTTGTTCAGAATATTTAATTAATTTTTAATAAATATGGGAAATTTTGTAATGACAATCCATAAGACTATAAATAAAAATTAAGATGTAAGGTATGTCCTGGTTAAATGTATTCAGAAGTAATTCATTATACTTAGCGAACAGCGCGGGGTTAATTTTAAATTTTAGTTGCATTTCAAAAAGGCAACTCCACAATTGACTTCTTCACGGCCAATTGGTTAGCGCTCTGGCCTTTGGTACCACAGGTTCGAAACCTCGCGGTGGCGTAGGGGTTTTTTAGTATTTCGGAATCCACATTAAACTGTAGGTCCCGGTCTTATTATCCCAAAGTGTGGAAAAAGTGGCCGTAGAGCGACAAACCAAACCTCAAGTTTACCTGTAGTTTGACGGAATTCTATACCAACATCATTAGTAATTATGTCGATAATTATCAATAAATAATAATCGATGTCGAATTTCCAAGAAGATATCGATTAATAATTTTCAAGTGTTATTAAATCAATTTCTGCATTGATTCCCTGTTCCCCTATCATCCAAACTGCGAGCATTTTGTTGATACAAAATCATTTGAATGAGATCTCAAGCAAAGGGTGCATTGACATTTTGTAATCTTGGACGCCAAGCAAGAGGGTGCATTGACGTTTTGTAATCTTGAAGGCCAAGCAATGGCACCTACTCTTCCTATCCAACTTTCAGAAAACAAACTATTCACAAACTCGGTACTATCATGAAAACGTGGCAGAAACGCTATCTTGCTGAAAGATAAAAGTTTGGAAGACAACAAATCACCAAAGTACCTTAACATAATAATCTCCGATTTCTTTTCGGGTACTTTTTCGAATTGTTCTAACAGGTCAAAGGATTTCAAACCATTGAAATAAAAAAAAATATCTTAGACGATAAATACAATGGGCAATCCAGTTTGACACTTGAATGAAAAACAATATATATATATATTTTTTTTTTTCTGAAATTCCGATGTTTTAAGGGAATTTACAATTTTTTTTTTTGGGGGCTCATGCATTTTACAGGCTTCGAGTTCAACAGCCTTGCATTAAACGCCAGCAAGCTATATGTGATTAATTTACTCTTCATGTGTTATTCTGCGTAAAATCTTTCTTGGAAATTTTCCGTGCGATATAATATAAAACTATATGGGTACGATAAAAGTTTCAAGGAAATTTATCAGAGTGTTTTTTCCTTAGCAAAAGTTTTAAATTCTTTTTTTTTAAGTAGATACTAATATGAGAGATAAATTCAGTCGAAACTGAAGGAAGATATTATTGTATTTTATGTGAAAGAACTGAAAACATTTTTAAAGTGAAAATAATAAACTTATAAATTCAATTTATTCTTTACTCTTAATTTATAGCCATGCCATTATGCTTTCCATTAGTTTTACGCCATAACTCACCGCTTTTTATCCCAATTTTTTTTTAAGAAAAAAAAAGGTAATTTAGTGTATTTTGATTCGTTTTGAGGAAATGGGTGTTATCAGTCTTTATAAGACTGAATTTTAAACCAATATTCGGTCATTGAGAAGGACCTTGAAATATGCAGATAAGGAAATTGAAACTGCATACAAGTCTCGCTTTTTCCCTGATTTGAATATGTGTCGTTCCCTGACCATCGGTTTTAATTCCTTTTTTTTTTTTTTTTTTACACCATTAAGGGTTTTTTTTTTTTTTTTTCTTCACTTATTTTAATCTTTAAAGTAGACGCAAGTGGATGATGTAACTTGGTTTTGTTCCTAAATTAAGAAGGGCTAACCAGCAGATGTTTAAAAGTCCAAAAAATTAAATGAAATTTGTTAAGTTTTTTTTTTATTATTATTATCATTTTGCTCTTACCGGTTAAAAGCAGTTTTAACCGAATTCAAGTGGATTTGGTAGATCCAAACTTATATTAAGACGTGCTTTATAAGTAGTAACCCAGTTTAAGTAAATGTTATGCAATTGTGAAAAATAACCCTTTTTTTCCTTCTTTTTTTTTATTTCTTTTTTATTTTAACACACTTCTTAGTGCATTAAATTTAGATCCAAGATTGGAAACGTAGTATCAACTATAATAAAATACTCAATTAACAGAAAAACTGATTGTAAAAATTGTTTTCTAAAGCACTATTTGACGTAATTTCGAAATAAAAGTTAATTAACTGACCGAAAAAAATTAAGGAACCAATAGATTTATATAAATAAAGTAATAGGACTTTTTGATTATTCTTTAAAATCAGTTTCATAAGTTCAGATTTTATAAAAATTAATTTCTTTTATAGAATTTGTATCTTATATGCTATGCTGCAATATTTAGAACAACAGGAAAATGTTCTGAAAAGTCATTCTGAAATACTTTTCAGAATTTGAATAAATAATTTTCAGTTAATTAAATTTGAAATAATTTTCAAACAATTTGAAATTCTTTATTCTTTTTTTTTTTTTTCATATTGTAAAAATTGTTCGTCATTTTCAAAAAAAAAAATTTTTTTCGTCACATTTTTAGTAATTTACTTTTTATAAAGCATATGTTTGTTACTCAATGATTTCAACACACATTTTACAATTATTGGAACTTCTAAAAATCACTTCGGATATTTGTGACTTATGTCTTCACTTTATTCGGTTTTCCAAAATATTAGAACTTCTAAAAATCACTTCGGGTATATATTTTTACTTATCTCTTCACTTCATGTCTTTCCAGAATATTAGAACGCCTAAAACTCCCTTCGGATCTTTTTTAATTAGTACTTCACTTCCCTCAGTCTTTTCAAAATTCTGGTAAAAATCTTTTTATATCTCTTAACATAAAATTTTATTGCCTTGAATGAAAAAAAAATATAACCATTTAAATTTTTGTTTTATACGAATTTTCTATGAATAATCCCATATCTATAAATGTATGTGTTTTGATGAAAACAAAACAATATTACATTAAGGTGTTAATATTCATTTGAGATGCTCAATATCGATTCTATTTTGCATTAACTTAATATCTTGGGAAAAGTAAATCAATTTATCCAAAAAGATGTAGATTTAGTAAAATTCCTTTCTTCAAAATATTTTTGAATGCATTAAGGTTTTCAAGTTATATTTCACTCGATTCTTTTGTATGGTTAGTACAAAAATCAATAGCTATTTAAAATATTTTACATTTTAATGTAATATAAACTTATTCTATTCATTTGAGTGGGTGATTCATAAAAAATAATAATAAATTTAATTTAAAAACGGTGTACAATCATTAAAACAGTGCCATAGATTATATGCTAATGGCGATAAAACACATTTCATCAGACAGATTATCAGGTAATAGTCTTAAATGACAACTTAGATTTCTTTGAATTGCCAGCGAAACTGATCTACAATATTTATTCAGTTAAAGCGACTTTTATGGACTTATTTATGCTTATGAAAGCAGGTGCATATGATTTATAAGCGACTTTAGTCATACTAAAGAAACATTGTCTGTATATACCTCGTAAATTTTTGTGTCATTTTCAAAATATTTAACCAATAAGTAAAGTTAAAGTTGAAAATATGCCAAGGTTGTGCACAACAAGAGATATTAAAAAAAAAAAAATACCACAAAATTTTGTTGATTCTTTTCTCTGATTCTTGGACCACTACTTTTGACAGGTATTGGCATTCATTATTTTTTTTATATCAAAATATTTTCATATTTTAATTGTTGTTGCACATCGATGATCTTCGTGTTTTAATTTATGTATTGCCCATTGATGACAATGTAAAGTCTCGGCCTATACTAGACCTACAAAAAGAGGGCTTCAAAAGAGGACCACTTTCAGAATCATGGGGTTACTCAAATTTTTATATACAGGCACTATATATACACTGAAGTGACAAAAGTGATGGGATAGCAATATGCAAATTTTCAGGTGGCAGTAGCATCGCGTAGAACAGGTATAAATGCGCAGTGCTTTCATTTCTGTTCAAGTTATTCATGTGAAGAGGTTTTGACGTGATGATGACCGCACGACGGGAATTAACAGACTTTGAACGCGGAATGTTAGTTGGAGCTAGACGCATGGGTCATGCCATTTCGGAAATCGTTAGGAATTCAACATTCCCAGATCCACTGTGTCAAGAGTGTGCCGAGAGTGTGAAATTTCAGGCATAACATCCCACCATGGACAGCGCAGTGGTCGACCGCCTGCACTTAACGACCGAGACCGGCGACGTCTGCAAAGAGTCGTAAATTCTAACAGACAAGCAACACTGAATCAAATAACCGCAGAAATCAATGTGGGACGTACAAGGGACTTGTCTGTTAGAACTGTGCGGAGAAATTTGGCTTTCTTGGGCTATTCCAGCGGAAGACCGACTCGAGTGCCTTTACTGACAGAACGACATCGCTTGCAGCGACTCTCGTGGGCACGTGAGCATATCGGTTGGTCCCTAGATGAATGGAAAACCGTGGCCTGGTCCGATGAGTCACGATTTCAGTTGGTAAGAGCTGATGGTAGGGTTCGAGTGTGGCGCAGATCCCACGAAGCCATGGACCCAAACTGTCAGCAAGGCACTGTTCAAGCTGGTGGTGGCTCCGTAATGGTGTGGGCTGTTTTTTCATGGTATGGACTTGGTCCTCTGGTGCGACTGGACCGAACATTGACTGGAAATGCTTATATTCAGCTACTTGGAGATCACTTGCAGCCATTCATGGACTTCATGTACCCAAACAACGATGGGATTTTTATGGATGACAATGCGCCATGTCACCGGGACACAACTGTTCGCGATTGGTCTGAAGAACATTCTGGACAATTCCAGCGAATGATCTGGCCACCTAGATCGCCCGACATGAATCCCATCGAGCATTTATGGGACATCATCGAGAGGTCTGTTCGTGCCCAAAATCCTGCACCATCAACGCTTTCACAATTATGGACGTCTATCGAGACAGCATGGTTCAATATTCCTGCTGAAGACTTCCAACGACTTGTTGAGTCCATGCCACGTCGAGTTGCTGCACTTCGCCGGGCGAAAGGAGGGCCGACACGATATTAAGAGGTATCCCATGACTTTTGTCACTTCAGTGTATATATATATACAGTACTCTGGATTATTATACAAAGAAATGAAAATTAGAAATGTAACTTTGATCACAAGTATAGTTCACTTCAAGGTCGGGGATTTTTCAGAGGTCTCAAGTCTACCTCGAATCTCAAAACATGTGATCTGCTGTAGCCCTTAATTAAACACACGGCATGATATACGAAATCACAATTGGCTCACTTTGGAAACAGGTGGAAACTCTGGCCTGTTCTGTCACTTTACAGAAAAAAAGAGAAAAACAACACTTCTTGTCGACTCATCGCAGAACACACTTTTTCTCCTTTACCAAAATCCTCCATTTAAGAATGGAGGAGGTGGGGGGACAGCTTCCCACACTTCTAATCGAAGTAGACATTTTCTCAGCACATGGTCTATTACCAATCAGGATGCCACAATTCATGGTGTAGTTCATATTCCATCTATAATTGTTCCGACTTGTGAAGGTCGCACAGGCAATCGCTAATTTGATGGTCTCATTATACATGACGCTGTGTATCTGTTATCAGATTTGAGTGACAGGTTGTTCTCTTTAGTGCAAAACACTCACTGCATCTAATATAACTACACACAACACTGCTTTCTACTGTCAAATTTGAGCGATGGGTTATTATGTACTTGTCAAAGAATATACATTCCTATCTCCTGGGAATGAAATGCTACAGGTTGAAAACAGGTTAAGTATTCTTTAATACACTCTTCCTTTGACATAAAATTAAGTCTTTAATTTAAAAACTTGAAAGAAACGATGACATTTATATATATTAATTAGCAATTTCTCTTTTCTAACTTTGTAAGAATTTATCTCTTACAGTGATGAAAAGTAAATATAAAATTGCGAGTAATTTCCCAACATTCTAAGATCCTAACCTTTCACATTTTATGAATGAATTATTAATTTCTTAATGAAAAACATATAAAATTGGGTGTAGAAAAAAGACAACAATTTTAACAAAGGAAAACAACAAAGTAACAATTTTAAAAAAAGGAAAACAGAACTTAAAAAAAAGTAAAAAAATTTTCGTAAATTAGAAATTAAAAACATATTGAATGAAGTAGAAGAATAATTGAAGGGCATACAACGTAAATTTAACAGTACATTAAAATTGTGTCGTTATATTTTCAATTTGACCCGTACCTTGAAATTGTATGGGCGGATACTGAATCTATAATATATATGAAGAATCGGGTGGAGGCTACGATACATTTATTGATACAGTCATTTTACCGTTAAAGAAAATTATTCCTTTGAAAAAG
The DNA here is from genome assembly GCA_021605095.1 of Caerostris extrusa. Lineage (NCBI taxonomy): Eukaryota > Metazoa > Arthropoda > Arachnida > Araneae > Araneidae > Caerostris > Caerostris extrusa. The sequence goes on from BPLR01007569.1 coordinate 94,606, forward strand.
GTATTTTTTTAGGTTTTTACTGTAATCATATCGTTCAGATAAAACCATAAAACGTTTTTATAGCTTTTACAACAGCGATATTCCTGCATCAAAATGAATAAAATTTTTATTTGATATCATTTAATTTTTCATGCACTGTTTAAAGGTCTTCCGAAAAATGAAAGTTATCGAATAATAATCATGATCTGTTCGTTACTGACATTTGCATAAAAAGATATGTTTCTGTGGGGTTTTTTATGTCTTAAAACTTCAAAAGTTAATGCATTTCTTCTAATTAAATTCCGGGTTTGTTTGTTTGCTCCGTAAAAAGTCTTTACTTCTAATGAAGAAAATAAAATGATTAATATTGTTTTAAATAGTTTTATAAAAATAATTATTATTAGTGGTTAAATTAAAGGGAAAAATTTAAACATTCAAAAATGTTTCTATTTTTACCCGTATTTTAATGTCATGAATTTTTCTTATTCAATGTTGTATGTTCAATCAGCCGATAAAATCTTCTAATAAATGTGTTAGAAATTACAATCAAGTTCCTTATAATGAATATCATTCAAATTTGTAATGATTCAGTTCAACAAATTATTACTATAGAGCCAGCATTGCTCTGTTCTAAAAGAGTTTCACACATAAATTAAAATTGGCACTATGGTATTATTTTCTACACTGAAGTGACTATATATATATATTGCATTTTGTAGCAGGTTTTCATGTGAAAGTTGTAGCCTTTCGCACCGATGAGATAAATGTGTATTTTTTAACAAGTCCAGAACAAACCAATAATAAACCATCACTCAAATTTGACAGCAAATAAGCAATGTTGTGGATAGCTATATTACATGCAATTAACGTTTTGTATTAATGAGAACAACCTGTCACTCAAATCTGATAGAAGATTTTCAGTTTCATGGATGATGAGACTCTCATGAAATTAGCGATTGTCCATGCGACCTTCACAAGTCGAAACAATTCCAAATGGAATATGTACTATACCATGAGTTGTTGCATCCTGATTGGTGATAGGCCATGGGCTGAGTAAGTGTCTGCTCCAATGAAAATGAAGGAAGCTGACGATTCCCCCTTGAAGGATTTTTTTAAAGGAAGGTTTTTAGAGAAGAAAGAAGAGTTCTGAGACGAGTCGCCAAGAAGTGTTGTTTTTCTCTGAAATGACTGGAACCGAGATTTTCAGTTTCATGGATGAAGTTTCCGCCTATTTCCAAAGTGAGCCCCTTGTGGTTTCGTGCATCACGCCATGTGATAATTAAGGTCTGCCGTAGACTAGTTTAAATTCTTCGTAGGCTCGAGAAGTTTGAAAATCTCAGCGCTTAAAGTGAACTGCACTTGGGAATCAAATTTAAATCTTTAATTTTCGGGGCGGATTTTTGTAAATAATAATTTGTATTAACCCAGAGTTCTGTACATATGATAATAATACTTGTCAATAAAAATTAAAATGTTCCCATGATCTGAAAGTAGCTCTCCTCAGGCTGAAGCCATTATAGATCTAGTATAGGCTGAAATGTTATATATATATAATATATATATATATATATATATATATACAATCAATATCTTTCCATACGTTTCACCTTTTTCTATTTTCGGCGACAAATCAACGTTTTTCCCTATAGTTGTACTTAATTTCTGAAACACAATCAGCGGATTTTCTCTGCCTACTGATTTATCGAGTTGATTTGCAGCATTAACATTGAAATTTTAAGTTGGATTTACTTGCTAAACTGAGTTTAACCAGATCAAATACTGAAAGGTTAACCCCAGACCCCTTTCAACAGCAAAATGAAAAAGGTACGAAGCTTACAATAAGATATACGAAAACTGAAAAGGCTCAGTATAGCATTAAAATGACAATCAGCTGATGAGCAGCATCAGAGCAAAAAGTATTCGTGTAGTATCTCTTTATATCATTCTGACGAACAACTAAACAAAAGAACAAGTCCTTTATTATTGTAACACAACTACTTATAAAAAAAAAAATAGCCACTATTCTTGGAAAGAATTTCGAAATCTTGAATTGTTCAGCCAATCAATCCATTCGATAAACCACAACTTTCAGAACTTAAATTTCAATGTATCAATTCCTTTTGAAATATTTATTTGAAGCAAACAGAAGCATGCGACTTTGGATGACTTTCAAAAGCTTGAGAATTAATTATAAATTATGATTCAGCCTTTTTCCGAGAGTAATCATACAGATACCATTCATACAAATAATCATTCTATTTCGCAACATTTACTCTTTTACATTTCACTTTTATTCCTAAAATTACAAATACAAATTCTAAGTCGTAGTAAAAATTTTATTGCTATTTTAAAAATCGACTTTCGTTACAACTAAAGATAACAGCACAATGATTTCCTTCCTGCTCGTATCTAATCGTTTGTGCCGGAAGCATCACCACTTGCAAGATGACACACAGAAGACAATAGGCGTCGGCTTCCCGCCCTTTCACCACCGGAGATATCCGTTGTTTTTCGACAGATGTATACAAATAGCATAACACTGGGATCGGCTTCCTGTTGATGCACTGTGGGAAAAAATTAAATTGGTGGAGTCGGCAGCGTGAAAGGATGTGAGAATGATAAAAATACTCGCGTATTTTAATATCACCCTTTTTATTTCTTTACGTATGTTATCAATACGGGACTGAATGGCCGAGTGGCTAGCGCCCTGGCGCTCGGTACCACAGGTTTCGGGTTCGAGTCCCGGCAATGCCATGGATGTTTGTAGTGGTTCGGAATGCACTTTAAACCGTAGGTCCTGGTCCTAATAGGATCGTAGAGCGTTGCGGGGACATTGTTACTCCGCGTCCATATCTTCAAGTTACACGCGTCCCCTGGGTAATGCAAAGTGAGTAACGTCTGTGCAGCGCTTGCCTTAAGGCATCCAACACCAAGCTGTCTAAGTATTTGCCAGCTGCATTATAAAGAACAAATTTTTTATCAATACGGATAAGAACTATATGCACTGTTATAGTTAACACAAATTATAAAATATTAATTACTTCATTAACGTAAATCGTTCAAATAGAACGCTCTCCAATAGAATAGCATATTCAGCAACAATCTAAAAAATTACTATACTGCATCCGTATTGTGTCATCCCCGAGGCCTGAATGGCCGAGTGGATGGCGCTCGGTACCATAGGTTTTCGGGTTCGAGTCCCGACGGTGCATGGATGTTTCTAGTGATTAACTTTAAACCGTAGGTCCCTGTCTAACATGATCGTAGAGCGTTGCGGGGGTATTGTCACTACGCGTCCGTAGCTCATCTTTAAGCTACACAGACCTCCTGGGTAATGCTAAGTGAGTAACGTCAGTGCAGCGCTTGCCTTAAGGAATCCAAGACAATTGTCTAAATGTTTACCAGCTGCATTAGAACAAAAAAAATATAGTGTCACCACGATTTGGAACAACACCCATAGGGTTGGCATCTGGAAGTTCGCATCCTCTCTTTCTAGAACCCAACAGATCACTCTGGCAAACAGATTTATCTTGCACCTTCCCTACATAGGCTCGTGAGTTTTGTATGAATTTCGAACAATCTCTCTGAATTCTAAAATTCCACATGTTATCCAACACACCACGCCAGACTCGTAATAATTCAAATATATGTACCCGTTCTGTGAATCCCATATTTTAAATCAAAATAATTTTATTAATTGGGAATGTGCGATTTTATGAATCGTGAAAATTGTTAATCAGGATTGAAATCAATAAGCTATCTGGTTTCAGCATATCATATCGTTCAGAGACGTTTGAGACAATGCTTTTAAATTAAGACGGCGCAAAGATTCCACACTTCTACAACAAAGATGTTTCGCCGTAATTAGGCTGCTGCGTGATTGTAAGAGTAATATACGTTCAATTAAAATATACAATTAGATTGAAAATAAAATTAATTAAAATAAATATCGTTTTTATACAATTTTTTAAGTATAATTAGAATGAAAATAAAATTAATTAAAATATTGTTTTTAAACAATTTTTTTAAAAGTACATTTGGGTTGAAAATAAAACTAATGAAAATAAATACCATTCTTAAAACTTATTTTCTTAAAAAATACAATTACATTGAAAATAAAATTAATTAAAACCGTTTTTATGCAAGCTATTTTTTAAAAAAGTACAATTAGATTGAAAATAAAATTAATTAGAATAAATATCATTTTTTTATACAACTTAGTTTTAACAAAGAAAATGTTTTTGACTCATTAAATGAGATTGAAAGTGAAGCGAATTAACTGTGTTTTTATTCTAAAACTACACTTTAAAAGTCATCGTAATGAGGGGCCTGAATGGCCGAGTGGCTAGCGCTCTGGCGCTCGGTACCACAGGTTTCGGGTTCGAGTCCCGGCGGTGCCATGGATGTTTGTAGTGGTTCGGAATCCACTTTAAACCGTAGGTCCCGGTCTAACACGATCGTAGAGCGTTGTGCAGAGTGACATTAAAAAATAAGGAAAAACTACTGTTCATATATATTGTGATTAGGGGATTATAGTCTTTGTTGCTTCACATTCCCATATACCACTTCATTCATCATCATCGTAATGAAAAAATTTTAAAAAATGTCAGAATGAGCGCACTATCTGTGCATCGTAGAAGCTTTTCTAATGCTAAAATCCAATGCAATAAAATGAATAGCCTTTATGAAACAAAAGAAATCCTGGAACATCCTGGGTTTTTTGTTGTTTTTTAATATAGTGGTACTACTGTGCCCAAAAAGTAAGACCAATTATTTATTTTCAAAAACTCTTCATTTATTCTTCGAAACTTATTTCATCGCCTTCAAAGTAATCCCCTCCGGACACAATGCACTTATGCTAACTTTTTCACAATCCTCAATGCATGCTAAAAATCATCGGCACAGGTGGCCTTCAAAGCTCGAGGCGATTCACGTTGAATCTCTTCAATCGACTCAAAACGGTGTCCCCGGAGTGGTCTTTTGAGTTTAGGGATTAGCCAGAAGTCGCACGGTGTGAATACGGTGGTTGTGGAACGATATGGGTTTCACTTTTGGTGAAAAAGCCACGAAGAATCAATGCAGTGCGAACTGCGCAATCAGTGTCTTCCGTACCAATAGAGATTTGACTCGTTTGAGGCCCCAAATGGAATTGATCGATCCTTTTGAAATTTCAACATCATCAGCAAGGTCTGTAATTGTAAATCGACGGTTTTCAAGCACCAAGCGCGAGCTTCGTCATTTGAGGTTGATGGTCGACCAGAGGGCTCTTCGTTTTCAACGCGTTCTGTGCCTTCTTTGAACTGTTTATGCCACATCTAAACATTTCTTTCCGATATAGGAATGCTCACCGAATGCCTTCTGCAACATTCTATACGTTTCCGCAAACAAAATTGAATGCAAGCTCTTTGCTCAATTAATTCAGACATTTCAAAAATCAGTTTTAGCGTCTAACAAGGCCAAGCGTAACTCAAACACTAATGAATATTTTGACGTGAAATTTCACACAGATGTCGAGGACAGTGCCAACAACCTAAAAAAAAAAAAAATTTGAAATTCCATAAGCCCCGGGAATTTTAAATTGAAAATTGGTCTTACTTTGTGGGCACAGTAGTGCATCATAATTCTTCAAAATTTCCTAACATTTGAATTGTATTTTCGTAATAAGTGTTCTTTCTAGATCCCATGGAACTTCGAAACAAATTATTTAAATGCAATCCATGCATCCTTTTCTTTTGAGTTCGTAACAGTTTCAAAGTTATGGTGTTGCGTTAATTTTCTTATGTCAGAGCCAACAAGGACGCCTTCTCTCAGCTTTCCATGTAACAAATAAGATAATTTTTTACGTAAGTACGGAAATCAAGGTTCAATTTTGAGGTTGTTTACACAAATTGGTTCATTTTTTATGTGCACTGTTATTAATTTTATGTATAATGGGGAGAATAATATTTTTAACTGTCTACCAAACTCATATGTTTAATGTTTTTGCATACCATTAAGACAGGGATGGGCAAACTACGGTCCGCGGGACAACTCCGGCCCTCCGGAAGTTTCTATCCGGCCCTCGGATAGAATTTTAATTTGCCGGTCTGAGGCAGATTAAAAGAAACATATATTTATATATTATATTTCCATCTCCTTTTCTACTTTGATTAAATACTTTTTTTTTTCTTCCTTTTTTTTCAAAGGACTGGTTATCATTTTACATTCTCTATTTTTGTTCTACAAAACATAAATCGACGAAAATATCAAGCACAGACAGGTTTCAATCGGTAAAGTGTTAAAAGCAGAAGTTCTTTGTTAGTTACAGCATTAGATTGGCGCCAACAAGCGTTATCTCTTTCTCGGGAGCAAACATATGGGAATCCAATATAGGTGAATGAGACCTCACATGGGGCAGACCGCGCATTTTTAAGCTCCAGCCAGCGGCTTTTTCTTTTGGCGAGAGTTCTAATATTATTGATTGCGTATGGAAAGAATCCGGACATATAGCATCATTGTGAATAGTGGTGAAATTATTAAAAGTATACCGTAGCTAGTGCTCTCTTAAGTTATTTGTAAAATATTTCAAAAATAAAGTATATATATTATTGTTTGGTAATAATAAATTTTTATTAATATTATAAATATTTTTAAAATTTTAGAAAATTTATCTTGGACCAAACTTTTTTTCCTTCGATTTTAGGCCCGCGACCGGAAAAGTTTGCCCATCCCTGCATTAAAGAACTTTGCATATCCCAGAACCATTGGAATTATTGAAAGTTTCTTTTTAACCTTGTGACCTGTTTTTAAAACAAAACATAATATGCGGGGCCCCCAAGATTTTTGATGCTCTCCAGGCTTTATCCCGAAGTAGGCGAAATACACCTTTCTCTCAAATTTCGTTGTGTTTCTTTGGTGCTTCTTGATAACAAATTCACTACAAACATAACAAAATCTATCGGGACTGCTAACACAGCCACGACCATTTTATTACGACCACAACGACACAAACAAACGAGATACCGCGAGATGAAGAGAATGATTTAAAAAGCGATTCAAACTAGTCTAGCAAAGTCATAGTAGAGCCATCTCGTTAAGTAAACGAGATGGAGCTTTTTATTATTAGTATTTTTAATCTTTTTTTTTTTTTTTTTTAGTACCATTTAACTTAAATTTTTTTAAACTTTATCTTGTATTTCTACTAACATTAATTAAGCAGCCAATTAAAATTTAAAGCATATCTATGAATTAAGATGAGGAGGTTTAAGGGGTATTTCCCCCTGTTGGTACTCCGCAATCGGTACGCCAGTTGCCAGTAGCGCCATCTCGAAAATATCTGCGTCTTTGATTGGATTATTTATAATTACCACTGGCCGAAAAACTTTGGTAACCATGTTAAATTTATTCTTTACTCTCTCTTTTAGACTCTTATTTACTCTCTTTTATTTACCTAATTTGTTTGAAACCTTAATATTCCCATTAAATATTTCCGATTTATGTAGTGTATAGAATACTAGTAAATATGCTTTTTGAGATAAAACGATATGTCGTGTGATAATTTAATGTCAGTTTTTGGTTTAATTATGCAAGGCAAAGAAGACATAAAGGAGACCCTAGTTATGAAAAAGCTGCCTCTATGTGTGTGTGTGTGTGTGCTATAAATACTGTAGATGGATACACAGACTTGTGAAGTCTGCAGGTCTATGTACTTTTGTCATGAGCTGCAACTAACAATAACCCTCGAAAATTATCTATCACATTTCATATTTAATAAAATACTTTTTTTTAAATTTATCTTAATTTTATTTTTACTTACAATATATTTACTTGCGATTGCTTGCAATATTTTTATTTTATTTTTTCAGGACATCTATAATATTTTACTGCCAATGATAGTTATTTTTGCATATATAGGATTGATTCTTATACTTTAATATATATGTGCACTTAAAAAATATCAGTGATAATATATCATCATTGTTATTCGACATATTCCTGGTTCCATGACAGATAGATAACAGAGAAACTACTGTTAGCTAAAGTTACAATTGATCAATATTAATAAAATTTTTAAGGAACTATTATATTGTCTTTAATTGGAAAGTAGGTAACCGGATATTTTTTTCCTTTCTTTAACAACTGTATCAACACTGCAATGGCGCCAAAGACTGATCACGATTTGTTTGTTTATTTCCTAGTGTGGTTTCGGTTGTATCACTTGAACTGATTACATCAGTGGGGCGAATTTTCTTAGTTTTCGAATGCAGATATTCGCAGACAATTTAGTTTTTGCAGGATGAAATTTATTCAGCTTTGACTTTACTTACGTGAGCATTCCATGTCCTCAGAGAATTCTGAAAATGCGCCACGACTCACAAAAAGATTGCATCATGCAAGATTGAAACACCACATAATATTTATGAATAACAACTATTGAATAAGTTTACACCATAAATTTTTATATTCAAATAAATTAAAGATGATTTTTATGATCAATTAAAAAGTATTTGCATCATCCTTTTCTACTTTACATTTTTATGGTGCTTTTATTAAGGTACAAAGGGAAAATAATTATAACAATAATTTTTCTTATCATTTTGAGACAGTGAGGAGTACGTATTTTCTGTATTGATTCTAGCCTATGGTATTCAATGCAAGTGTGCTGTTTAATATCATATATAAACATATATATATATATATACACTGAAGTGACAAAAGTCATGGATAGCAATATGCAAATTTTCAGATGGCAGTAGCATCGCGTAGAACAGGTATAAATGCGCAGTGCTTTCAGCTTTCATTTCTGTTCAAGTTATTCATGTGAAGAGGTTTTGACGTGATGATGACCGCACGAAGGGAATTAACAGACTTTGAACGCGGAATGTTAGTTGGAGCTAGACGCATGGGTCATGCCATTTCGGAAATCGTTAGGGAATTCAACATTCCCAGATCCACTGTGTCAAGAGTGTGCCGAGAGTATGAAATTTCAGGCATAACATCCCACCATGGACAGCGCAGTGGTCGACCGCCTGCACTTAACGACCGAGACCGGCGACGTCTGCAAAGAGTCGTAAATTCTAACAGACAAGCAACACTGCGTCAAATAACCGCAGAAATCAATGTGGGACGTACAAGGGACTTGTCTGTTAGAACTGTGCGGAGAAATTTGGCTTTCTTGGGCTATTTCAGCAGAAGACCGACTCGAGTGCCTTTACTGACAGAACGACATCGCTTGCAGCGACTCTCGTGGGCACGTGAGCATATCGGTTAGTCCCTAGATGAATGGAAAACCGTGGCCTGGTCCGATGAGTCACGATTTCAGTTGGTAAGAGCTGATGGTAGGGTTCGAGTGTGGCGCAGACCCCACAAAGCCATGGACCCAAACTGTCAGCAAGGCACTGTTCAAACTGGTGGTGGCTCCGTAATGGTGTGGGCTGTTTTTTCATGGCATGGACTTGGTCCTCTGGTGCGACTGGACCGAACATTGACTGGAAATGCTTATGTTCAGCTACTTGGAGATCACTTGCAGCCATTCATGGACTTCATGTACCCAAACAACGATGGGATTTTTATGGATGACAATGCGCCATGTCACCGGGCCACAACTGTTCGCGATTGGTTTGAAGAACATTCTGGACAATTCCAACGAATGATCTCGCCACCTAGATCGCCCGACATGAATCCCATCGAGCATTTATGGGACATCATCGAGAGGTCTGTTCGTGCCCAAAATCCTGCACCATCAACGCTTTCACAATTATGGGCGTCTATCGAGATAGCATGGCTCAATATTCCTGCAGAAGACTTCCAACGACTTGTTGAGTCCATGCAACGTCGAGTTGCTGAACTTCGCCGGGCAAAAGGAGGGCCGACACGATATTAAGAGGTATCCCATGACTTTTGTCACTTCAGTGTATATTATATATATATATTATATATATTATATAATTATATATATTATTAGTGGTAATTATTGTTATAAATTATTGTTATTTCTTTAGTACCTCAGCAAAAAAATGTACCTTAATAAAAACAACATAAAAAAAAAAGTTACCGTTGCGAAAACATCCTTTTTCATCTCTCTGAATTCCGGTAATTTTATTTAGTACGCAGTTGTAACAAAAATTTTCAGCTAAATTCTACTTTTAAAGGAAATGTTCGAATTTTGTCTCTAAGGAATATGTTTTTAAGGAAGCCAATTCAAAACAATTTATATATGATATTAAACAGCAAACTTGTATTGAATATTATAAAGGTTAGGAATCAAATGGATCATGCTCCCCACAATCTCGATATGATAAAAAAACTTATTGTTATTTAATTTTTTTTACCTTAATAAAAACATCATAAAACTCTGCTCCTTAAAAAAAGTATCTCCTGTCTCGTAATTTGCCAGTGGGCGGACGACTTTGGCTGGCCCAGCATGGGCTGTAGTGCCAGGGAGTTAGTAGTTAGGTACTAAATATTTTTAAAAAATCAAATTTACATTTATTTACAGCTAAAAAAAACCATTTCTTTTAGTAAAAAGTTGTTGTTGTTATGATAGTAGATCTTTATCCCCCTTCGTGCCAACAGCATACAGTAGTAATAGCCAACAATAAAATCAATAGTAAAGACTGTTGCCAAAAGTCGTCAAAGTAAAAATAAGTATAATGATCACGTGAGAAGTATGTTTGCCTCAAACTGGCAACCGTGATGTGCGATACTCTATGACCTGATCAACTTAAGTGTTTACTCTACGGTCGGCGACTCAGAACTTTCATTGACATCAACGGAGTAGAAGAGCTCGATTCTGTGTTTGAAACTATGTTCTGTTTGGAACTGTGTGCTCGATTCTGTGTTTGAAACTGTGCTCTGTTTGGAACTGTGGGCTCAGTTCTGTGTTTTTCTCAGCATATATTGTCAACAGCCTAAGCACACTAATATGGAGCACAGAAAATCTGCGTTTGCGTTTCACGAGAATCCACTGCATTCATTAAAAATCTATGTCTGTCCACGTTCCATTAACGAACTCGAAGCCTATGTTGAAAATGTTTTTGAAAATAAGTGTTAGCACCCTGAGAAAGTTGGCCTCACATTTGGGAAAATGCATTCGCACATATATTCGTGAAAAAGGGTCACATTTTGAAAATATAATATGACAATGTTTTCAAAGATTTGCTATTTTTGAATTTCTGAATCTTTCTTTTTCAATTTGATTCGTGTTTTTACTTTTTTTCTTAGGATTTTCGTAATAAAATATTTTTGCCCGTATTGTGGGAATTTTCAATCACTCTGTATTATGAATCGCATAATTATTAATTTTTGGATTAATAATTATATATATTAATAATTATATACATTAATAATTCTTCTTCTTCAAAGGCTCCATGGTGGGCCTAGGGCTGTCTTTCTATTGACAGATTCCGAAACATGAGATTCTGTTTTCCTTTTACCTAAATAGGGATCTTGCAACCAAGCTAGTACGTTATAGACAAATGTTGTAATCATCTAGTTTGTATTACATTAGAGATATTTAATAAATCATTTTTCTAATTGACTTTTTTCAATAATCTAAACCTGTGCCATATCCATTTTAATCTTATATTAAGATATGAAAATCTTTAAAAAAAAAAATTACTTATTGTATTTTTTTAAAATTTAAATTGGCGCTTGATGAGATGGGTTATTCCTGTGCATATCTGCTTCAGGCAATTTTTTTATTTCTTCTTCGCAACAGCCCCATGTTTAAACAAGGCTATCTGCTTACGGGCAGATGTCAAGACGTTTTCTTTTTACAAGATACGATTGTCAGCGCAACGCTCTACAGTCAAATTAGACCGGCACGTACTGTTTAAAGTGGATTCCGAAGCACTACAAACATCCATGGCACTGACTGGACTCGAACCCTGGACCTGTGGTTCCAAGAGCTAGTCACTCGGCCATCAGGTTTCTACACTCATATCCATAAATTAAGGATAATGAAGTTCAGGCAAAGAAAGAGACAGAAGCAAAACAAACTTGACTTATTTGTAAAGTCTATTTATTAAACAAAAGGTAAAGAGCAAAAAAGATGCTATATGTTTGACATAATTAATAAAAATTGCGATTTTTACTCCCTGGAGCAAATTTCAAAAAAGAACCTATTTACAAAAAAACAGTATAACATGGTTAGTATGAGGGTTAATATGGAGTATGTCTCCCCGACGATGCAATACAGGCCTTACAACGCCTAGGCATGCTGAGTATCAAATTATCAATCTGATCTTGGGGAATATTACACCACTCATCAAGCAATGCCCTCCGAAGTTCCGGTTGACAGGTGGGAGGGGGTTGACGGACTGCAATTCGTCGCCCAACATATCCCACACATTCTCTATTGGATTCAAGTCCGGTGAGTATGCTGGCCAATCCATACGGGTGATATCCACAATGCATGCTCTCTACTCCAGGTTAATCGCAGGCGGCAGTGAGTTGCTGTAAGTGGAAAAACATCTGACAGGCCTACGAGCATATAGACCAATGTGCCCTAAGCGTATGTACACGGTCTGCCTTGAAACTGTCGTACCGGTAGCTGAAGAGAGCTGACGAGACAGGTCTGATGCTGTGCTCCGTCTGTTTCTTATGGCAGTAACTGCTAAATACCGGTCCTCATTCGGCGTTGTAACTCGGGGGCGACCTGAGCTGTAACATCTATTCACATTACCATCATCTTGGAATCATTGCCAAAGCCTGGAGATGACACTCTGGGCGATTCAAGTTCCTCGGATACTTCCAGCTGGGTACGGCCACATTCCAGTCGTCCGATAATTCTACCACGTAAAAAATCATCCAAATGCTTCCTTTGTGCCATAACTATGCGGTTATTGCACTGAGAGGCTTTAAAGCGCTTGCGAATAATTTTACTTCTTTGCCACCATTTCTTATATACCCATCTCTTACACTCTCGTCATTGTGACGTACTATCCGCGCCATCTGGTGGTTTCTGTAATTTGCATATTCTTCTTCAAGATGTGTGTGATAATTCTACAGGTGAAATTTTTATTTTAGAGTTCAATTTCTGTGTGATTCTGAATTATCCTTAATTTATGGACATGAGTGTATATTATTAATTAGAATTGCAATATATATTTGAAGTGTGGAATTCACCTCCAAATTAGTTATAAAAATAACATAGTTAATTTCATTAACTTAATAAAATTCCGTTATCTTTATCGTTCATCGTTATATCATGCATATTGAAAGGCAACAAAAGGCGAAATATACTGGAAACAAAATATAACTGACGACTTTATTTATTTAGGTTTTTGTGTTTTTTTAAGTACTCAAAATATTTCAATGCATGACTTAATGATTTAGGCACAAAGACTTTTAAAACATATCGTATTTTATGTTTTTTGAAAAATGTTATATGGTATTTTTAAACACTGCAACATTGCAAACCATAAGACGAATAAGGTACTGAAATAATAGAGAGTTTTTAAATACCGTACTTTAAAAATACGGTATTTTTTTTTTTTTCTCCCTAGCACGCATGCTCATAGGAAAAATTATTACAGATACGCATGCGCAATTTCCTATGAGCATGCGCGCCAGGGAGAAAAAAATACCGTATTTTTAAAGTACAGTATGCAAAAACTCTCTAATATCTATTCTATACGGAAACTTCTAAAATCAGTATTCCCAATAACTACAAATGCTAAAATTTTATACAAAAAACGGGCAGATCGTCTTTTAAAATTTTTAAATTCAACTTTGTCCTTAAAAAATTAAAATCTCTCGAAACTCCCAAAAGATCTTCTTTAAATATGAAAAAAAAATTAAAATATATTTTTATTCGCTTTTCTGTATTTTACAAATAATTTAATTACTTTCGAAAACTGATAAGCATTCCATATCATTGATATTATTATACAGAGATCTACAGAGGTATAGCATACATTAAATACATTACGTCAATACATCGGGCTATTTGTGGACAAATAAAAGTGAAGTATTATATTCTCAGCAGTGGTAAAAATAACTCAATTTTATGGTATGTGCCTGATCCTACATATCATAAATGAACCGCTTTAACTAACGCATTTGAAGTGCCGAAATATAATTCTTTGTTAGCAAAGGTTAAGAAATACATTTTATCTCTTTTCTTGAGAATTTATGCTACCTGACATACAGAAAAATCCGGAATTTGAGTGCGTTATCTATATTTGCTATACTGTATTTAATTGCATTCCATCAGAAGCCTTATTTTATTTTATTTTATTTATTTATTTATTTTTGGCTTATCAAATTATCGATCAAATATTTGAACATTGTGTGATTTTTATCATTGTGTGATTTGCTTACTCAAAATTAATATTTCTTATTAATGTTGAACATCGGTGGGCCTCATATCACAAATAGTCCACCGACAGTTTATGAAGAAAGGACATTGCCTTCCAATTGTGTTTTTAGGAATAACTGTACCACATTTTCATGGGAGAAAACCATAAACACTCTCACCAGGCAACTTAGCTGTGAACGTGAGACGTTTTACATAAATTGTCACAATCTCCATCAAGTCTCCTCGTTTATGAAAGCAGTGAATGCAATGAACTTTGCCAATAGATTCGAATTTGAACCTTCCAGTACGCTTACTGCTCTCATTGCCACTGAGCAATGTGTCAGGCCAAAATCCTTCATTGGGATGCCAAATCGTCAAATAAACAAACAAAATGGCTGCCGAAGTTCGGTATCATTGTAAAAAGCTATTTCGCCAAAATTCATCGCCAAACATTGCTATTACGCCAATATTAGTAACCAAACAGCTATTTTGAAGTAATAGCTGTTTGGAATAAGTTTATTCCTGAAAGTGTTTTTAACCCAAAGTTTATCGCTTTAACGCTAAATATTATCACTATCCTGCCAAAATTTTAATCCTTGAAATGCTTTATCGCCAAACTTTTAACTAAGCTAATTTTCTTTTTTCAAAATGGTTTTACCCCAAAAGTTAATACTTTATGTCAAACTTTTATCACTAAAAAAATTTTTAATTCCTTCAATACTGTTGCGTTAAATGTTATCGCCTTTACGTCAAAATTTAGCACTATTATGCCATAAAAATTATGCATAAATTGTATTTATACCAATTTATGTCGTTTTATCGCCAAAATTTTACCGCTATTACGGCAAAATTTTAATGTTTTCTTTTTACTCCACATATTATCGCTTTAACGCAAAAATATATTATTATATTTTATGGATGTGATGGGTTAATAAATAATTAACCCCTTATTTTCTATTTTCATAAAATTTAATATGGATATCATGGCATTTTCCTTTTTTTATTTTCTGGATTAACGAATAGTAACTCAAAGCTAGTAATGTGCAAATAGTTCATTTTGCAATCAGCTTTTCTTTTCTTATTCAATTCCTTCTATTAGCTCACACTCACCCTATATATATATATCTTGTTCAAATTTTTAAATGTTAATAAAATATATTTTATTCATCCACTCAAGTTCAAAACATTTTTTTTATCTTTTTAGTGGAGGACACTTGATGTTAATACAGTTCTTTCAAATATTAATTCATTCATTAAATTTAATTAATTAATTTTAGGTTTTTTTTTTAGATTTAAGTTTCATATATCTACCAATAGATGGCACCAGATAAACTTAAAAAAATGAATGAAAATTATTTATAAAGGACTTTTCTGCAATATAGTGAAAAAAAGTAGGAATTGACTTTACAAAAAAAAATTTTTTTTATATTTGTTTTATTGTATATTCATAAGATCATTTATACTGGGATTTTTTTTTTTTTTTTTCATAAAATACTCAGTCAATAATTTTTAATTAATGAAAAATGCATTCACATTTAATTTCATTGAGAAACACATATCTCGAGTTACGTTTATAAGCTCCTTTTCCTTATTTTTTTTCACCCTCCCTCTACTTCCCCCTCTTTTACTGAGAATCTCGTGTTCATCTTAACGGATGAACAGTTCACGAGACATCCAGATAGCAGAAGAATGATTAATATAATTTTATATTAATCATGCCGTATTTATACACATTATTTAATTAAATAATTGTTTTTATGTAAAGTATTGCTATTTTGGTTTGTTTAAATTTTCATGTTATCAGTATTAACATATCATAAATATATTTTTCCTGCTTTCCTCTTATTAATTGGTTTCTTTATACAAAGCGATCTATTCCAACGATCTATTCCGGTCAAACGCAATTGCATACTTAAAACGTCAGTATTTTTACAAATATAAATAGAAACTCACAAAGCAATCACTCTATTTTTATAAATGATGTAAATTCGAATTGAAACAGTATAGTGACGTCTTTATGACTTAGAATTATGGCATGGCTTCATGGCTGTTTTAAATGATCTCAACGCCAAAGTTACTTCAGTAATAATGATTTACGATTGATTTTTAGTTTATATTATTAAGTTTATATTCGCTTGTCTAAATTTTTATGCTATCGGTATTACCATCTTAAAACCCTATTTTTTTCTACTTTCATCTTATTATTTAGCTTCTTTTCAAAGAGAAATGACGTCACAACAATCTATTTACGTTCAAACGTAATTCCATAGTTGAAACCTCAGTATTTTTCCAAAAATAAACAGAAACACACATAAAAGCAATCACTTTTTTCCATAAATGATGTAAATACGAATTGAAACAATATAGTGACGTCTTTATGGCTTAGAACTATGACGTGGCTTCATGGCTGTTTTAAATTATCTCAATGCCAAAGTGATGTACTTCAGTAATAATTAAATTACATCTGCTGTAGTTTTATGGAAATAAAAAAAATTGTTTTTAGTTTAGTTAGCTGAATCACATGTGGTCATTATATATAAATATCTGCCATTATATATCGCATTCGAAACTTTAGGGTGTAGCTATAAAATAATTTATGTATCTTCAAATAATAAAATAGGCAGTAAGTTTATATTCCGCTTGTTTAAATTTTCTTCTATCAGTTTTACCATCTCAGACGCCTATTCTTTCCTACTTTCATCTTATTAATTAGCTTCTTTAAAAAAGCCAAATAACGTCACAACGATCTATTAAGTTCAAACGGAATGCCATGCTTAAATCGCCAGTATTTTTCCAAAAATAAACAGAAGCACACAAAACAATAACTATTTTTCCATAAATGTTCGTAAATTCGAATTGAAACAATTTAGTGAAGTCTTTATGACTTAAACTATGACGTGATTTCATGGTAATATTAATTGATCGCAATGCCAAAGTGATGTACTTCAGTCATAATAATTTACGGTTTTTTTTTCTTTTAAATATTAACTTATATCTGTTGTAGTTTTTACGGAAAGGAAAAAAAATTGTTTTAGTTTAGTCAGCTGGCCTGGTTTTTACAAATAAAATATCGTGGCTTTCAAAACTTGGTGTAGCTTTTAAAATAATTTTATTTATCTTCAAATAATAAAATAGGCTGTAAGTTTATATTCCGTTTGTCTAAATTTTTATGCTATCGGTATTACATTCTCAGAAACCTATTTTTTTCCTACTTTTCTATTATTAATTAGTTCTTAGCAATAAGAGAAAGCATCACAAAAAGATCTATTTACGTACTAAAAGCAATGCCATATTTAAAACGTCAGTATTTTTACAGATATAAATAGAACCTCGTAAGGCATAAATCGTTCTTTTTCCATAAATGATGTAAATTCGAATTGAAACAATGTAGTGACGTCTTTATGACTTAATATGACGTGGCTATGTTAAATGATCGAAATTCCAAAGTGATGTACTCAATAATAATGATTTACGATTGCTTTTTTTTTTTAATATTAACTTATATCTACTGTAGTTTTTACGGAAAGGAAAAAAATTGTTTTTAGTTTAATCAGCTGGCCACATGTAGTTTTTATGTATAAAATATCGACGCATTCGAAACTCGAAAGTGCAGCTTTAAAAACAATTTATTTATATTACAATAGGCAGTAAGTTTCTATTCCGTTTGTCTAAATTTTCATGCTATCATTATTACAATGTCAGAAGTCTACTTTTTTTCAACTTTCATCGTATTAATTAGTTTCTTTAAAAATCCAAATAACGTCACAACGATCTATTACGTTCAAACGCAATTTCATACTTAAATCGTCAGTATTTAATTCAAAATAAATAGAAACTCAGAAAGCAATCGCTCTTTTTCCATAAATGATTTAAATTCGAATTGAAACAATATAGCGACATCTTTATGACTTAAAACTATGACGTGGCTTCATGGCTGTATTAAATAATCGCAATCCCAAAGTGATGCACTTCAGTAATAATGATTTACGATTGTTTTTTTAAAATATTAAATTACATCTGCTGTAGTTTTTTATTGAATGGAAAAAAAGTTGTTTTTAGTTTATTTAGCTGGTCACATGTGGTCATTATATATCGCATTCGAAATTTTAGGGTGTAACTATAAAATAATTTATTTATCTTCAAATAATAAAATAGGCAGTAAGTTTATATTCCGCTTATTTAAATTTTCTTGCTATCAGTTTTACCATCTCAGAAGCCTAATTTTTCCTACTTTCTTCTTATTAACTATTTTCTTAACAAAGCGAAATGACGTCTATTGTTTTCAAACACAACGCTATACTTAAAAAGTCAGTATTTTTCTAAAAATAAATAGAAGCACACAAAGCAATCACTTTTCCCATAAATGATGTAAATTGATTTGAAACAATATAGTGACGTCTTTATGACTTAATATGATGTGGCTATATTAAATGATCGAAATTCCAAAGTGATGTACTTCAGTAATGATGATTTACGGTTGTTTTTTTAAACATTAAATTACATATGCTGTAGTTTTTTACGGAAATAAAAAGATTGTTTTTGGTTTAGTTAGCTAGTCGCATTTTGGACATTATGTATAAATATCTGTCATTATAGATCGCATTCGAAACTTTTAGGGTGTAACTATACAATAATTTATTTATCTTCAAATAATAAAAACAGGCAGTAAGTTTATATTCCGCTTGTTTAAATTTTCTTGCTAACAGTTTTACCATGTCAGAAGCCTATTCTTTCCTACTTTCATTTTATTAATTAGCTTCTTTAAAAAGCCAAATAACGTCACAACGATCTACTAAGTTCAAACGGAATGCCATACTTAAATCGTCAGTATTTTACAAATATAAACAGAAGCACACAAAGCAATTGCTTTTTCCATAAATTTTCCGTAAATTCGAATTGAAACAATATAGTGACGTCTTTATGACTTATTATGACGTGGCTATATTAAATGATCAAAATTCCAAAGTGATGTACTTCAGTAATAAAGATTTACGATTGGTTTATATATATATATATATATATATATAACTAGTATCTGCTGTAGTTTTTACGGTAAAGAAAAAAAATTGTTTTTAGTTTAGTCAGCTGACCACATGTGGTTTTTATACATAAAATATCGAGGCTTTCAAGACTAGTTCTAGCTTTAAAATAATTTATTTATCTTCAAATAATAACATAGGCTGCGGGTTTATATTCCGCTTATCTAAATTTTTATACTATCGGTATTACCATCTTAAATCCTATTTTTCTAATTTCATCTTATTAATTAGCTTCTTTTTAAAGCAAAATAACGTCACACCAATCTATTTACGTTCAAATGCAATTCCATATTTAAAACGTCAGTATTTTTCCAAAAATAAATAAAAAAGCACACAAAGCAGTCACTTTTTTCCCATGAATGATGTAAATTGAATTGAAACCATTTAGTGACGTCTTTATGACTTAAACTATGACGTGGCTTCATGGCTGTTGTAAATGATCACAATTCTAAAGTGATGTACTTCAGTAATAATGATTTACGATTTTTTTTTAAATATTAACTTATATCTGCTGTAGTTTTACGGAAAGGAAAAAAATTGTTTTTAGTTTAGTCAGCTGGCCACATGTGGTTAGTATACATAAAATATCGAAATACTTGAATAATGGAAACTTCAAGGTGTAGCTTTAAAATATATTATTTTTAATAAAATATTATTTTTATATATAATACATTATAAAGACATTATTATTTTTAAAAATCTCCTGTCTTTTAATAAAATCAAAGTTTTGTTTCAATTTAATAAAACAGATTTGTTGAGGTTATTGTATCCCTCTCATGGAAGGAGGGTAGGGGAGCAGCTTCTGTTGTGACTCAAGGTAGGGTAGCCCGACTCAAGAGGCAAGATGCTAAACCTCTCAAACGTCATCATGTCTCGTTTTTTGAAACAGTTTCTACAACAAGGTCGCCAGCGGATTGTACCTCCGCCCTAATGCTCACCAATGGCGCACGTTGCCACTGACCCACGAATTGGGCAATAAAACAGATATTGCTTATACCAACTCAATACTTTTTATACCACCAATTCTTTTTGGTGGTATAAAAGTGATGAGTTGAAAAATTAATTTTCATGTATTATCAAATTTTTATATACATTTTTGTTTCAAGACCTTCATCGTATATATATATATATATATATATATTGACTTTTTTTTCAATTTTATATTTGTCAACTACATGTTTTACTGCGCTAAACTAATCAGCAAAATGTGTTAAATGTTTTATTTAAAAATTTCTTTATATTTATTTATTTGAATCCATCGTAATAATTTGTTATCAATCTCCTTGGTTGGATTGTTCTTCTAATTTATTTAATTTTAATGCTGCTTCATATTATTTATGAAGCCCGTGAGTATTAGGACGGAGATTCAATCCGCTGGCGACTTTGTTGTAGACACTGTATCAAAAAAACAAGGAGAATCAATGGCGTTTACGATGTTCAACATCTTGTCTCGTTAGTGAGACTACCTAGTGGGAATTTTACCGAATTTTCTCCCATACGATACACAAATGTGGGGTGGTTCCCCTTAAAAATTCTTCCGGCACTGCCCTCCTTTTTCAGCGACACGGAGCCAAGTCAAACTTCTACCTTCGGATGCTCCGTCACAGCAGAAGCTGTTCTTCTGTTCCCACCATGAGTAGATTACTCATGGAATGTCCGCCCCGCACTGCTGGACACTGAGGATTAGACACAACGTTATTTATGAAATATGAATTTAATTATTCCACTAGTATTATAGTATTAATAAAAAATCGATTGTTGTTACTTTTGTTATCGATATGATTTAATGTTTATAAAATGAGCTAGAAATTTTATCAGAGGAGAAAAAGTGAATTCTTTATAAAAATGAAGTAAAAACATAATACAGCAATATAATATGCAATAATATAGTGTTTTTAGCAAACGCAAACGTAATATAGCTTTTTTTTATTTTTTTTTATTTATGGAGAAAATTTATAGAGAAAATATACAGAAAAAAAAAAATTATAAAAATTATAGAGAAAATGTATATATTTTTTTGTGGAAGTGCGTCAAAAAAATTTAATTTAATTCATACCTCAGTTTTTACATGAAAGATATCAGTTTATTGTCTTCTGGGAGGACTTTAAAAGATAAATTCGTTTCTGCATTTGGTTGTCGTATGGCAATCCAGAAAAATATCTATTGTTGATAAAAAACGCCACCAATAAATCTTCTAATTTTTCATTGACAGCAAAGCATGCTCATGAACTATTTCGAACTTTTGTTTTTTGCACCCTAGCCTTGCTACTAGGTTACATATTGGAATGCATAATTCCTTTAAAATTTATTTTAAAAGGTATAAAAATAAAAGTTAAAAAAATCATAAAAGGTGTATTATTTAAGCATTCTTTCTTTTTTTTTTTTTTTTAATTATATTACATTCTGGCAAGTATAAGTAAAAAATTTTTTTTTTTCAGAACTCTCCTTTAACAAAATATTAAAAAAAAAAAAAAATTTTTTTTTTTTATTTGAGAAATGGAAATATTTCGCTAAATTGAAATTTTCAACACAAAATCTTATCTTAAATATAAAAGTAAACGATTTATAAACATTCAAATTAATATGATCTCAATATTTTGTGGATGTGTTTAAATATATTTAAGAAATTTACAATAAATTTCGACGAATGGAAATTACTATCAATATTGTTTTAGCACTAATACCGCGGTCGTCCCTTATTTTTAATTAAAAGAATAAAACATAAATTTAAAATTAATCAAAAATTAATAGCATAAAATCGTCTTTCTCATATTTTTCTAATGTAAATCGTCTGTATCATGATTAATATTTCCCATTCTTTTATTTATCTTTTAATAATCAGGCTAAATAATTTAATATAACTTTTATTTAATTCAGGATTTATATAATTTTTTTAATAAAATTAAATAATCAAGATCGATAAAATATAATTGCAATGCATTAAATGTTTCATTTTTTTTCCAAACAGTATTTGAAAGTCGAATAAATCGCTTGGAAAAAATAATTCATTTATACGTGTCTAAAAATAAATATTTCTCGTTTTATTTCTCCAGATATAAAATGGAACTGGCACGTGTGTAGTGGATCATTCTTTCCAGAACCACTCGTCACAGAAACAACACAATTGCCTTATGGTAAACCTCAGCTCAATCATGCTTAATACAGTCCCAGAACCTCCTGAAAGTACTTTAGCCAATAGATTAACCTTTGTTTGAACACTTGAACTTAAAAAAAAAAAGGCCTCCTGCTCTTTTACAAATAAGGTAGGAGTTCATTCATGTTAGATTTTAATTTTCTTGTAGACCTTATTTCGATAGACAAACTCGAAGGAATCGTTATACTTTTTTTTTTTATTTATTGGGAATAAAATTTGATAGAGATTACTATTTGTTCATATTTGAAATTTAATATCAGCAAACAAAGTGAGTAAATAAAAATTTTTATTGATTCTTAAGACAAATAACGAAAATGATTTTCAGAATGCATGTCTACAGGTAAAAAATGTACAAAATCAAGTAAATGTAAAAAGAAAGAAAAAAAAGTAAATTTATCCAACGTCCGTTAGAATAAATTGTCTGAATCTTACTTTCAGACAATGTATTTGTGAATCTCGCTTTCATTGAAAATAAATTACATATAATTATCACTCTCTATTAGGAAATAAAAAAATAAAATGTAAAGGGAATCTATGACAAGTAAAAATCCAAGAAATGTGTTGATCTATTAACATTTATGTTAACTGGCAAATTAAATAAACGACTCAAATTATTGACATATATGGGCTTTTATTTTTGGTTTTACATTTTACAATTTATTCGAGGCCTGACGGCAATTGGCTATTAGCCAAGAGCATTTGCCTTTGATGCTTCAGGTTCGAATCCTGGCAGTGTCATGAATGTTTATTAGTGGTTCGGAATCCATTTTAAACTGCACGTCCCGGTCTAATTTGCCCAAAGTGTGCAAAAAATGACCGTAGAGTGACAAATCAAATGTTGATGCTATGGATGCTCCATCACAACAGATTGGTTTGTTCTCTACGATCATTTTGTGCACACGAGGGCTAAATAGACCGGTACCTACAGTTTAAAATGGATTCCGAATCACAGGCAAACATCCATGCTACCGTCAGGAGTCGAACCTGAAGCCTGTGGTATCAAAGGCCAAAGCGCTAGCCAATTAGCCATCAGGCCGCCCATCACAACAGAAGCTGCCCGCCCCCCTTTGACCTCCTTCCATGAGACCACACTGATTTTTTGGATTTGGTCTAGATGTTGCTGTCTACCGAGTGAGATAAGAAGAAAGAATAAAAAAAAAAAAGAAATAAGGAATATTTGTCGTTTAGAACATGAGCAACCGAGACAAAATTATAATTTTATTTAATAACTGATATAAAAGTTTTCTTAGATTTGATCTCGCATATTTAAAACACAGTTTCATCATCAGATAAAAAAATACTTCGCATTCCGCGTTTCGAAAGTAAACATTTGCATGATAAGTGTCAACTTCCGCGTCGACTCTTGACAAACACTGGGATTTATGACAAGATCGTCAATAACCATCTGCAGTCACGGGATGGCTTCGTGTCGACAGGTGCTTCATTTCATCCGTAATTCTCACTGCAGGCTACATCATCATCTGGATATCTTCAAAGTGATCGGAGTTAAGTTTGTTGATTGCATAACAACAAAAAAAATGATGACGATATAACATCTCGTTTCTTACATTTCATTTCCAAATCTTCCATTTTATGATATTTACAATTAATTTTCATAACATTCGCATATATATCAGTGTGTCACAACATTATTTCTCTCTCGTAACACTAGTTTTCATTTATGAGTACTTATCCCTCTACGCAATAAGAAAAAGTTTCTTTTCATTGAATCATAATGTTTTCAGTGTAACATCTCGGCCTATACTAGATCTATAACGGGACGTTTAAGGATCATGGGAACACTTTAATTTTTATTTACAAGCTTTATATATATACAGAACTCTGGGTTATTATAATTTATTATTTACAAAAAAATGAAAATTAAAGATTTAAATTTGATTCACAAATGCAGTTCATTTAAGGACGAAGATTATCAGAGTTCTCGAGACTACATCGAATCTCAAAACACGTGGTCTGCGGCAGACCATTATCACACTTCATGACACACGAAACCACAAGGGGCTCACTTTGGACACAGGCGGAAAACTCCGGCCTATTCAGTCACTTTAGAGAAAATAAAAACTTCTTGTTGACTTGTCGCAGAACTATTCTTTCTTCTCCAAAACCTTTCTTTAAAAAATCCGTCAAGAGGAAAGAGGGTTTCAGCTTCCCTCATTTCTCGTTGGAGTCGACATTTCTCAGCCTATGGTTTGTCACTAATAACAATAGGACAACTCATAGTGTATTCCATATTCCATCTGTAATTGTTTCGACCAGTGAAGGTCTCACAGTTAATTTCATGTGTCTCCTTATCCCCGACATCTATCTATAATCTGCTATCAGATTTGAGTGACAGGTTATTCTCATGAGTACGAAACACTAATTAGATGTAATATAACTATCCAATACTGCTTGTCTGCTGCCAAATTTTAGTGATGGGTTGTTATTATGTACTTGTCAAAGAATATATATTACTCTCTCCTGGAAAAGAAATGTCAAAACTCTTCCCGTTGGAAAAAAATGCTACATCAGATTAACTAGCAAATTAATCAAATTGGCAACACTTCAAACTTTTATATTCGATTATGTATTTTTTTTTTTTAATAGCAGCCTAACATCCAAACAGAATAGCACTACAAAAATTTTCAACCCTATAATAATGTATTGTATACAATGAAAGTTCACAAATTCAACTTGATAAAACAAGTTTTTAGCCTTGAACCCCAAAGGATTTCAATTCGATCTTGAATTTCTATTGTATCAAAGAACCGAGTTCTTTAAACCCGGGTTCAAATAAGGGCAGACGTAATCTCAAATCAGAAGCAGCATCAAACTTATTTCGATGTCTATCCGTAATATATGTATAAGATAAGAAAGCTCCTCCGACAAGTTCTGTGTTCGTAAAAGCCAATAAATATTTTAATGGCTTTACAACTGCATTCTTGATGTTTTCCTATTACTACTGCCCAGAATCTAGTAATATTTTTCTTTTCTTTTTAAATCGTATTGTGGAAAACAGTAAGTCAGTCATTCAACCAGCATTTCTTTTTGAGAAACTGATAATTTTTCTTTTTTTTTGAGGGGAGTGTGTTTTTCCTCCCTTACTATCTATTTCACGTAACTCCAAGAGGTCACTTACACCAAGCAGTGCGCTTACCTCAAGTTGAGAACCACTGGTTTAGACGATTCAAGAGAAACTTTCGTATTTTTAACATTCCGTGATCAACCGAAATATCATTGCCAGGATAACACTTTATATTTTAAAAAAAAAAAAATCAAACCATTTTACTTTATAATTTCTGCTGCCATCGCAGTTTGTTGTTGTAATTGGGCCTGATGACCGAGTGGCCAGCGCTCTGGCGTTCGGTACCACAGGTTTCGGGTTCGAATTCCGGCTGTGCCATGGATGTTTGTAGTGGTTCGAATCCCCTTTAAACCGTAGGTCCCTGTCTAATATGACTGTAGAGAGTTGCGTGGGGTAGTGTTACTCGCGTCCGTAGCATATCTTCAAGCTACACGTGCTCCCCCCTGGGTAGTGCTAAATGAGTAACAACGGCTTGCTTATGGCATAAAAATAACTGTATCTATATTGCCAGCTGCATTAAAAGCAACAATCTCTGTTGCAACACACTTGCTACTTAGAAAATGAATAACAAATGCAACTTTTGAAAATGTGTTGTATAATATAGGGATGACTCAAACCATTCTTAAACATATTCGAAACAAGAATTTTTTTTATCTAAATCGTGATAGAAACCCTTGAAATCATAAGCTTTATATTCAATGAAAGATCTCTAGGTTTGGAATCAATACCATATACCTGTAAAAGCTTCAACACAGTGCAAATAAACACTTTCATTATTAATATATTACAACATTAACGTAAATGTACCTCTAATAATTTAATTTTAAAATGAGTAATTAATTTCATTATAATCTGATAATTCCTTCTTCTACAATGGCGTGACAGCCCCACTGTGGGCCAAGGCCTTCTACTTAATGGCAGATTCCGAAACATGAGACTTTTTTTTTTTTTTTTTTTTTTTACGGTTAGGGTTGTAATCCTAACTCCCAATGGTCATATTAGACAGGAGCTACGTTTTAAAGTGGATTCCTAGACTTAAACATGCATGGCACCGCAAGGACTTGAACGTGAAACTTGTGATACCGAGCGCCAGTACGCATGTCATTCGGCCATCAAGTCCCAATCTGATAACTAGTTCCCAAAATATAAGTCCCAGAGACATTTCCAATAAAATATTTTCAAATGGTCATTGTATTTTAATAGAGTTTTTTGTGCAAAAAAAATATATAATTTTTAAAAATCGTAAAATTTAAATTTTAATGATTTCTTAATTTTATAAACTAAATTTAATGAAAAAGTCTTCTATGAAAAAACATTTGAAACATTATGAAAAAAAATTTTTTTTTAATTGTCGCCTTTTCAAATTCGATCAAAGCAATTTAATCAAATTTAATATTAAAAACTATTACTACAATGTTTTCAACCAAATAAGAATTTATAATAAGATTATATCTAATATTTTAATTACAATTATTCTTGTTTAGATTGGAGAACGCATATTAACTCAAGATGAAGCAGTCAGAAAAAAAAGTTTTTAGCAGCTAATAAATGAGATTATTCTATAAAACCAATATAACACATTACTAAAATGTGGAATAAAATAATCAATAACAGCTAGTATTAATTTTCCTAGACAAATTTATATTAGAACAAAGTGATTATTAGCAAAACAAAAATTTTCTCGACAAATGCATATTAAGACAAAGTAATTAGCAAAAAAAAAAAGCCAAACAAATTTTTCCTCGACAACTTTATATTAAGATAAAGTGATTAGCAGCAAAACCAAACAAATTTTTCCTCGACAAATTTATATTAAGATAAAGTGATTAGCAGAAAAACCAACCAAATTTTTCCTCCACAACTTTATATTAAGATAAAGTGATTAGCAGCAAAACCAAACAAATTTTCCTCGACAACTTTATATTAAGATAAAGTGATTAGCAGAAAACCAAACAAATTTTTCCTCCACAAATTTATATTAAGATAAAGTGATTAGCAGCAAAGATAAACAAATTTTTCCTCGACAACTTTATATTAAGATAAAGTGATTAGCAGCAAAACCAAACAAATTTTTTCCTCCACAAATTTATATTAAGATAAAGCGATTAGCAGCAAAGCCAAACAAATTTTTCCTCGACAACTTTATATTAAGATAAAATGATTAGCAGCAAAACCAAACAAATTTTTCCTCCACAAATTTACGTTAGGACAAAGTGATTAGCAGCAAAGCTAAACAAATTAACTGTTACAGAATGCTGAAAGTCGATCATTGTTGCTTTCACTCTTACTAAGAATGACCAATAAAAATATTTGTGCAATTTTTTTACCTGCAATTACAAGAGTTGTTTTCTGAATTAGTCTATTTTCTTAGTGAATCAGTAACCATATCTCTTCACAGAAGAGAAAAGATATATATCTCAAAACTTATAACAAGCGCATTGCATAATCGAAATGGAGTATCAATACAAAGGAGTGCCAAAAACATCTAAATGGGGAATGCGACTTGTTTGCAAACGATAGTATTCTATTTTTAGTTTAAAAAACCGCCCATTCCCCAAGCCGATAAGATTGATTTCCTATCTCAGAAGGAATAGTCCTTAAATATGGATACCATCGATTCATCCCACCGCCCGGATGTTTGCCCCCAGAGACCTAAATTAGTTCTTGCAGATAATAAAGAACATTGCGTCGCAAATTTATTTGCAATCGGTTGGGGATCTTAAATATTTTTTCTCAAAAGAAAAGGCACTTTTTGGTTTTAAAATACCCTTAGTAGTTGCACTTTGGTAGTTTACAAGAAATTTCCGGAATATTATGAAACTTTCTGAGAATCGAATTTTGCAGTTTAATAAGATCTTGCAATTACTACTTTCAGAAGCAATAAAGAGACCATTGCAATTGCAACAAAAAACATTCTGCAATTTTAGTCAGAATGCCTGATGAGAGATCACCGAGGTTTTTCTTTTCCTATACGAAACGGCTGCGAGAGAAAAAAAAAAAAAAGAGCTATCCCCGAAAGGCAATGTCTTCCTATCATCATCTACAGGTGCGTTGTTTGTAACATACACAAAACACGAAGACTATTTCTTCATGGATGCTCAATATACATATCAATATATATACATATACGTATGGTTTTTTTTTTTTCTCCTTAACCCACTTGGTAGACAGCAATATCTAGACCAAAACCAAGTCCAAGAACATGTGTGGTCTCATTTATGGAGGAAAAAGGGGCACCTGTTCTGTTGTGATGGAGCACCCGCGGGTAGAAATCAGACTTGGCTCTGTGTCGCTGAAGAAAGAGGGCAGTGCCTTCTGAGGACTTTTAGGGGAACCAACCCGCATTTGCGTATCTTATTAGAGAAAATACGGAAATTCCATTAGGTAGTTCGAACAAAGTAAGACGCTGAACATCCCAAACGCCACCGACTCTTCTCGTTTTATGGAACAGTGTCTGCAACAAAGCCGCCAGCGGATGGACCCTCAGCCCTCATGCTCACCAGCGGCGCGAGTTGCTAATGAGCCACGAGTCGGGCATATGTATATGTACATATATTGAACATCCATGGAGAAATGGTTTTGTGTATGCCACAAACAACACACTGGCACATATATATTATACATATACATACACACATGTACGAGATTGTATATAATTATTCTCAATAATAGGAAATAAAAAAAGCATTTCAGTATAAAATAAATATTGAAAAAAAAAAAAACCTATCATGCTATTTTTATAATTTCACTTTGTATTTAACTTGATATTTCAAATTGTCTCGAAAAACACTTTGGTCTTCTGAACGAAGTTTATTAAGCTAACCGAATAAAGTTGCAGTTTCTGAACTTGTAAAATCTGTGGGCTGCAATGTTTTTCCATTGAGAAAGAGAATGGTGTATTAGGAGGGGGCAAGTGATTTACATCTTCCGATCTTTGAGAGCAATTTACTCCAAATTATTAAGTGTAATACATCAAATTGTCCAAAATATTACTTAAAATTATTCTGGTACACTAAAAGTCTGCCTTATCAATATAAAATTATTTTAGATTAAGTTCCTTGCAATAATAATAAAAAAAAAGTTGTCCTATTTACTTCATGCTAGAAAATTCTTCATCTCATAACATTAAAAGCTATAAAGAATGCAACCAAATAGAATGTAATTGAACTTATATATTACAGGCATAGGCAGGAGTTGTTTTTTTCCACCCTTTGAAAATGAAATGTTGTGTATGCATGCAGAGAACACTTTTCAGTAGAATCCAGGAAAAAAAAATTTAGCTTCTGGTGCTTGTTAGTAGAATAATTGAGAGGGGAAGAAGTAGTGAACACTCATTCCTCTCTCCAATTGATAAGACCAACATCATTACAAAATTTACATTAACAAAAAAGCATATTAGTAACTAATATTCATTTTTATCCTAGCAATGGACAATTTAAAAAAAATTTAATTTCTGATTAGATCTCTTAAATTAATCCTATTTTCAAAATAGATTAATTTAAGAGATCTAATGCTGCCAATAATAACAGATTTAAAAGTTTATATATAAATTTTTAAATATATATAATGCAGTATAACATTTTGAAATGAAAATATTAAGAATTAAATGAAAAACACTTTTATAAAAATTAATAACCCTGCATATAAATTTTCATTATCTACAATAAATACAACAATTATACAAAAATTGGTGGTTTTATGCAGAGATTTTCATATATCTTGATTAAATTAAAGAACAAGTAAGCAGAGATAAACATCATTTGAAAGTTTCTTTCAAACATTAATAACAATTTTATATTTTGCAATGAAAATCCATTCCCCCTCCAGAATTATAAAAGTTGGACAATAAGAGGATTGTAATATTTCATTTTGGATCAACCCTTAGATTAATACAAATAAAATAATTTTTAATTATTTCAAATTAATATATGAATTAGCAAATAGCAATTAGAACTTGTATTACTATAAAATTGTAAAGATAAATTAGTACAGAAATGTTAATGTTTTTTTTAGCTTAGTGGAACTAAATTTAAAAAATTGGCTTAATAAATTTTAAAGTAAACACTAACTACTGGATTTGTGAAAACAACCAAAATAAAATAATTTTTCTGGCTTTCTCCCTACACTTACTCCCTTAATAACTTTGTGTACAATATAAGATATTAAAAACACCAATTATTTAATATAAAAATATTTTTTTATGAAATTTAATAGGAAAATTTAATTATTAAAACCAAAAATTGAATTATTAAAACCTAATTTTTGCCAAGATAAAATAACTGATATATAAAGAGTGGTTATTTAAACTTTTTAAAAAGTCATTTACACGATTTATTTTAACAACTGTCTTTGTTTTTTTTAAGAAACTAATGGAAAAAAAATAGCAAAACATCATGAAATGACAAGTAACATGAATGAGTTTCTTACAGTCAAGCCTATATCATTGAATTTTGTTTTTTCCCCTCTACACAAACATATAAGGAAAACCCAATTGAATTAATAATTAAACACACAAATAACAAATTAAAGTATGTATTCAATGATGTATATGCTAAAGGATACTTATATAAAAATAAGATTAAATTACTTGTTCATTTTAAGTGTATTAATTCATTAGACTTAAATTTTCAATAATTAAAGCCATAAATAACAAATACCAATTAATGCAGGAGGATTGTAAAATTAGGTTCAAGAAATGAATTTAAGCTCAATATATAATAATTAATAAACATTAAAATCCTTACTATAAACCGTTCAAATTGACCTCAGCAAACAGTACGAATACAAATAAAAGCAAACGCACACACACTAATGAAAGACATTTTAAAATGAGATAAATCATAACCTGGACAACTAGTCCAGTCAAAAAACACCCTACACACAAGAGATAAGATTGCCAAACAATGAATAACAATCCAAGTCGGCAAGCATGCTTGGCCATACAAGTGATCCTGTGTGCGGTTGTCGATTTTGAAGATCCTACAAAATCGAAAATTGTGGGCATGCTTGGTTCTCGGCAACAATTTTCCCCAATATTTAGACATTTTTATGAATTTCCCGACTTATCTCGACCTTTAAAATTCCTCAGCTGTGGTTTTATTACCAACCTGTAGAAGTTAAAAAAAAAAAAAAAAAAAAAAAAGGCTTGCCAAGTTCCATGAACATAATTGTCGTCAGTAATATACTAAATATATCAACGTCCTATCCTAATCTTGAATTTATATCCCTATAGCTGTTTACTTAAGAACTTTTTTAAAAGTTCAATCAACTAGTTACATAGATGGCTTTTTTTTAAATTTAAAACTGAATTGTTATAGCACTAGCGATATTAACTTCTAGAGAATACATAAAAATATTTACATTAGTGTTGGATTAAGTTACTGAAATTACAATCACAATTCACATTTCAATGAAGTGGTTTTTTTTTTTTAAGTATATGCAGCAATGGCCAAGAAACATCTTGATTAAATTGTTCTTAAAGATGTTAAATGTTTTTGGACTAGATATGTCAAAATACCAGATTAATATTTCCCTATGGAAATTTACTACATATAGAAATGCAGTTTAACCAATAGCAATATTTTATAAAATTTCTAAATATGAATGAATCAAATCAGTTTTAGTATATTTTAATAGAAAAGTTTTACATAAAAATGAAAGAGCATTATAGTTATCGAGCAACAATATATACAAAAACTTCTTAAAGGGCTTTGTAAATTTATACTACATTTTCTATAACCTCTTTAAGAAGTAAAATCGCCACATCATAAAGAAAAGTAGAAATTCAAGCATAACAGAAAATTTATAAATAAGTTACTTTGCAAATTGTGCACATTCCACAAACTGGCAAGCAATCAGCCATTCATTAGCATAACAAAGAATGGAGTGTTTTACAGATATTGAATAAACTGAAAACAACTATTAATGATGGAAGTTTAATGAAATTATATTAAGAAAAAACTCAATATATAAAAAAAAATTTTATTATAAAAAAAAAAAAAAAAAAACTTTAGGTCCCATAAAATAAGACTCAATTTGGAACGCAAAGAGAAATGGATGATCTGAATGGCTAGTCTCTTTTGTTCAATTAATGTTACAGGATTAACATGATTGATGCTCAACACAACTATGCACATTGAAAGTCCCTAGAAGTGATGTTCATTTACAGCTCTTCCTTCGACTTCTTTTTGCCTGATCGGTCATATTGCTTAAGTTCATTTGTAGCATGCTTGGCAATGTAGTTAATGAAATCTTTCAGATCTCGGCCACCCTGTAGAAGAGATTTTAATGAGAACAAATTGTTACAATAAATTATTTTAAAGTCAGAATAACACCATTCATTTCAAAAATAATTACTAAACATCTTGTTAGTAATCCATATTACTAACAAAGTTACATGTAAACAAAATGCACCAAGAATAAAAGTAACTGCATTACAGAAATAAAAATTTAGACAACTTTTTGTAAAACTTTTTTTTTTTAAGGAGAAATTTTCCCATTCTGCACTTAAGCCGAGAAAAAAACTGCAAAACTAGTATATGTAGTAAAAACAATTTAGCATTCCAGCAAAAAAAGCTGCAATTTAAAGATCAATTAATTGTTTTGAATGAGAATAAATAATATTGTGTATATAAAATCTTCAAAGCTGAAAATGATTTGCCACATTACAAGTAGTAAGCAATATCCACTGAAAAATTAAATTCGAGTCTATGACAACAAAGAACTTTACAAAATTAATTGGGTGGATATTACAACAGAACAGAATAAGGAATTTAAGCAAAGGTTAATGTTATGGAATTTAATCTCATTTCCTGTCTCTTTTAGATAATCGTTAAAAGCTACAAGAAATGTACAAAAGTTACTTTTGCAAAATTTGAGAATGCAGCCAAATGGAAAATATTACACCACACATTTTAGATTCACGATCTACCATTTAAAAAACTATGCTCAATTCGAGTTGTATTTTCACATAGAAATATAATAAATCAATAAAATGATTGTTTTCTTATCAAAGCATAAATGAATCTCAATTTTATAAAATAAAATTTCAGGCTAACCAAGCTACCTGAAGTCAATTAAAAAGTTCTGGAAACATTTGATATAATTCTGCATGGGAAAAGTTACACTATACTAGCTGAATTGAATATTTGACTTTTAAATTTGCATTTACAGATAAAGTATAATGACAATCACTAAATCTAACAGCCAATTTACATTACTATTTATTGGATTATTTCAATAAGTTTACTATCTGCATTTCAGCATTATAATTTATATGTTTAAATTTAAAGCATAAAATATCATTCCAGAAGCATACATAACAGAATAAATTTTTAAAAAATAATATCTATATGAATGCTTAAAATAAACCCCAAAACAAATAAGGCCTTTTATAAAAACATATCTTACTTCATATTTCCTGGGACTAGATTTATGTGTTTTTGGAACCCAATATAAGGTAGGAAATCTAGGAAATAAATTTAAATATTATGCAATAAATCAAATACATTTTATTAATAAATAAATTAAATTTTTAAAAAAATCAAGGTTGCAGATGGAAAATAACTAAATTTAATTGGCCAAGTATAAAAAAATGTGAAATTTCATAAATATTATATTAAGTGTTGCTACTCATTTACTCTAAAAAAAAAAGTACACCGCTTTTTTTTAAAACTATAGTTAATAAAAATCTTAGAAAATCTCCTTATAAATTTTCTAGACAAGTCGTAGGATAGTTTTAAAGTGGTTTAAAGTGATAATTTTAAGTGGTGATAGTAAAGTGGTTTTGTAGTTACCACAAATTTCTTTATAGGAATATTTCCTCTTATGAAGAACAATGAACTGTCAGTACAAATTTTTTAAAAACATAGAAATGGGTTCAATATCAACGTAGAAAAGTACAATTTGAACTTCATTTTAAATGCATTATAAATTGTAATATTCTTTAAGAATTTTAATGCTAATTTAAAGCTACCAACAATGAAGGATAAAACTTATTCCTACATAATTATTTATATTAGTCAAGATTTCTTTAACATACCATGTACTAAAGTAAATTGGAAATAACTGCAAATCAACTCTTAAAAATCATTTCCATAAATGAAATTAATTTAAAATGATTATTATTTTAGCACAAAAATACTGACCCATGAACTTCAAAGTTTGAAGGTACATCATTTGCTGTAGCATCCATTTTAACAATTTCAACATCTTCACCCTCCAACTAAAATAGAAATAACCTTTAATATCAAATTATTAAATACCAACATATTGATTTTAGGTTTAAATAATCAAGCAAGAAATTCTTATATATAATACTTTTTGGAATTTTACTCAGAAATAATCTGGTACAAATCAACGTAGAAAAATAACATGTCTACATGCAATAAATAAAACATTTCCCTATGTCAATATTTCATGAAGTTAAGAAAGAAGCACAAAATATTATGTTTACCAATAGAAAATTCAAGCTACTACTGCCTTATAAAAGTTTAAAAAAAATTTGCAGTAACTGAATGCTGAAATTGCACATTTCAAAAATAATAAGACTGACGTTTGATTTCACTCAAAATCCAAATAATTAATAAAATATTCTCAAAAGAATTCAATTATGATTTTAAAATAAAATCTTACTTTTTGGCCGAGTTCTTCATATGCAGGAGCCAGTTTCTTACAATGGCCACACCATGGTGCATAAAATTCAATCAAAATATCTTTATCATTATCCATAACAAGTTCTTGGAAGTTCTGAGCTACAGCTACCTACAATGATTTATTATAATTATTATATTTCCAGTCAATTCAGAAACAAAATATTTTTTTTAATTAAAAACTTTATAATTAATATTAAATAAACATTAATTACTTTCACAGGGCCATCATTTTTTTCAGGTAAAGGTTCAGACTTCAGATGAGGCTCAAGACTGCCATCCAAGAATTTCTTCACAAAAGATTCAAAGTTTTCTACACTGAAATTTAAAAAAGGTATGGATATTATGAATTTATAAAAGGAAAATAAAGAAATTACTTCTAATATTCATAGAAGATTTAATAACAATTAAAATAGGCATATGTATATGCACTAATGAACTGTAGTTACAATGGTATGCATATCTCTTCGTGGATGGAAATCTTTAAAATATTACCATTTCCAAAAGCAATGCAATTCTGATCTTACAATAATGGGCCAATTAAACACAGTTTACTAAAGTAAGGACCAGATATTTTTATAAATTATTCTATATTAAAATTAAGCATCACTTTTAATAAAAATTATATATAAAATTTTTAACTAATTTTAATGCAATTTCAAAATGTTTTTCAGTTTTATCATGTATAAGCAAATATAATTTTTAAAATTTTTTTCAAAATTAAGTCAGTTATTTTTATTATAAATTTAATAAAACTCACAATTGAAAAGACTATTAAGCTACGATTAAAATGCAAAATAAAATATGCTTAGTTTCCAGCTGATTGCAACAAATACAATGTAGAAGGATTTTATCTAGATCTAACAAGCTTAGTTTTAGAAGAGTCCTTCCTTTCAATTAACAGAATGAAATCAATGAGTGGATTTGATAAAATGAACTTTCATGATTATCAAGTAAAAGCAGAAAATAATTATAACTATATTAATAAGGAATAATATATTTATATATATTCAAAATATTTTTAACAATAACCAAATACAATAAAATGAATTCTTATCAAATACGGATTTCACTTGACTTGCATTAATAACACTGAAGCTTCTAATTTCACAATTTAATGTCTTAACTCTCTTAATATGATTGAAATTTTTAGATAACTTTATATACAATTTCATGCAATATTTTTAATTGGATTTTAAAAATGAACCATTTGTCATTCTTTAACATTAATTTTGTTTAAATGATAAAACCCAGCAGAAATTAACAGAACAAATTAAAAGGAAGTCAATAATTTCTCTACTTTAATTTTTAAAGCCCACATTTCTTCAGAGTTATAATCATACTTAATGAATACTTTAAATACTGAAGCCTGATACAAATTTCTCTGTATATTAAACTTTATTTTTAATAAAATACACATTATCGAAATTTACACTATTACATGTTACCTTTATTTAAGTTACTCCAACTTAATTATACTCTATATGAATAATTTTTTCCCATATTTATGAACACAGAATCTTAATATTTGAATAGCGCAGAATTTTATAACTGCTTATTGTTTACTTTCGAAAACAAAGAACATCTAAAAACATGAAAATAATTTATTCTTCAAACAGCTATATATAAAGAATTAAAGCTTCTTAATATACTGAAGTCTTTATTGAAAACTTATTTCAAATTAACAGATAATTTAAAAATTAAGACTCCTATCTAATCTTTTAATTATTAGGCTGTTACTAACAAATGTGTTTAAATGAAAATAGAAAGTACATATACAAACCTAAATTCTTCTTTCATGTTGAATTTTTGATTCTTTTCATTCCTGGCACCAACAATGGGTTTGTCACCATGTGGTTTTAAACCAAAATCCTCTACTTCGGCAGAAAACTTATTTTTGTCACTGACGGCAAAGTTTACTTGGCCCTTATAATTTTGAGCAACCTTCATTACCCTGTTACGCCAGTAATTGGTACCCTAAATTGACAACAACTTCAATGAAACAGAAAGCCCCACATTTACAATAAAATAAATTTAAATTTCATGTCGTGGCTACCAACTTCAGAATTAAAATTCGGGAGATTTTTTTTTATAAGGATTTTACAAAATAAGCACATCTAAACTAAAAATTGACTATTATAAGGAATAAAAAAAGTAAAAAAATTACTTTAGACCTACCAATACAAACGTTCATATTTCTACAAGTGAAGATTGTTTAAAAGCGAATTGTCTCAAATAAAGCTCTTGATAAATAATTAGAAAAATACATTTATAGGTATTTTACTGAATAAATGAAATATATAGATTTATCATAAATTCCACGCTCTGATATAAAGAAAGAATAGCAATCCATCCAAACAAAAAATCCACACTAACGAAAAAAGAACGAATTTCAGGAATGCAACTGTTTAGGTTTCAAGGCAAGAAAAGATACTTTTTTTTAATACCCAATACAAGTCTAGACTCATTTCAGTTATTTTCTTTCCTGTTATAAACCGTCATGCACCATTTCAAGGACATTCTACCTTTCAAGAAAACTGATCTATAAGCATGGAAAACCTAATTTTTTTTATTAGCGATTGATTACTTTACAGTTTCATCATTGGGATTTTCAAAATTCTTATTTTTAAGAAAATCCTTTGGAATTCCTCGATTTTTGATAAAATTCAGATTTATATACAATTAGAGAATTCAGAAAAGGGGCTGAAATTCAGGAGGCTTCTGAATGAATCAGGAAGTTGATAGGTATGGCATGTTATAATCTGCACAGTGATTTATTTATTTTTGTTCTATAACTGTTTTTACAAAATATTTTTTAATAAAAAGTACCATTAAAGTACTATACATAATACAACACATTTTGACTATTTTAATCTCTATCTAGATAAAATTTTAATCTACAGGTTTAATTTTTACTGAAATTTACAAAATTTAAAGTTTTTAAACAAATGAAATTTCAATGCAATAGCAAAATATCAATAAAAAATTTTATACGAGTTATTGCTGCTAGGTACTTTGAGACCTACCAAATAGCATTTCAAATCCAATGTTTTTAAATTAAAATTTCCAATATATATTACCCTCTCTTTCTTTAATCATTAAGCGTTTACATTTTGTAAATGAAGCTTTTAACCATTCTATTTAACTTTATTAGCTTCCTTCAATAGAACACTTCTTTTATATTGGTTTATGACACTCATGCAAAAAATTCGTCAATAGGAAAGATCTGTACAAAAGAAAATATGAGAATATGTACAGATCATATGTTTTAAAAACAAAAAAATTATGACTAGTATAGAAATTGTATCAACATTCATTATTGGTTCTAGTTTTCTTTAAAATAAAACTTGCATGAAAGTATTTATATAATAGAATTTAACACGCTTATTAATTCTTTCAATATTGCAGCAAGATAAAAACATGCGTTTATATAATATTCCTTTTCATATTTTTCTAATCAGAAAAATTTCTCCTATTTGTAACAATGTAAAGTCATGCAGTAATCACCAAAGTAATAATGTAATAACAAATACCAATTAATAAGAAACTAATTAAAAAGAGACTAAGAGTTTATACCAATATAATTTTTTTTATTATTGTATAAGTAAAAGTAGCCAATATATATTACCACTAAATTAAAAATTAGACTACCCAAAGTAGTTATTTAAAAGTTATGTAGCCCTAATTAGCATTTCCAATTCCATAATAAACATAACTTGCATATTGCATCAAAATATGGTTCAATAAAAGTTATGCAAAAGATTAATTACTTCTAACAATTAACATAATTTGAACAACAGTTTAATACGATTAAGATTCCATGTTAATAAACCAACTATAAATAAAATATTTTACTTTTTAACTAAATAAAATATCAAATACCTTTCACATTCTTTACATAATCAACATCATAATAAACTACAATAAATGGCGACTTGAACTCATCGTGATTGTCGTGGGTTCTGTGACCTACAAGACCATGGCTTAAAAAAAAAAAAAAAAAAAAAAAAAAAAGTATAATTAAATTTTATTCCTCCTTTAACTAAAATTTAAGTTCTGTCTACTAAGTAGTTTAAGTTAAATATGTATATAATTAAGTATTAAGGCATATTAACTATACTGCATTTATATGTCTAAACAAGAATCTGTATTTTTTTTTTTTATTTATTTATTACTGTACTGCAATAAAATTACCAGTCAAAAAATTATTAATTGGAATGCAACAAGACAATTCTTAATACACTTTATAACAGATGATTGGCAAGCCTACATATATTTTATCTAGAGCTTTACTAACAATCATAGTATAATAAAATAAATACAAGAATAAAAATAAATTAACTTACTAATTTTCTTTAATAAAATCAACAATATCTCCCTTATCAGCAGAACCAGAATATTTTAGTTCTTGGGGCTCAAATTTACTCCAGAATTTCTTAGGACGGAACAAGACAATATCACTGAAAATGAAAAGGGCACAATTTAAATTACTATAAAGTGTACAACATAAAATACCTATAATACTTTTAAATATTCGGCACAAATTTATTATACATTGTGTCACAATTTTCTGCCTACTGCATAATATGCATGTGTAATCTTCAGTCTAAAAATAAAAGATCTTAAAAACCTCAGGCAATTCACATCTGTTCTATCAAATTCCATTTTCATAGCCACAGTATAAAATCAAGAAAATTTATAAAAATATAAAGCCATAATTACATAAAAATATTAAATGCATATTTTCTTTCTTTTAAAAACTCTAGGGTAAAGTGTTCTCTTTTCATTACAATATGCAACTTTCATATTTGTTAAAGATACAAATAATTATCATTTAATTGATAATTTGATCTTTTAAAAAAAATTACATTTCTATTTTTAACTTTACATTTAGAATATACATAATATATAATGAGCAACATTTTGTCCAATTTTTTATAAATGTCTGCAACTACTGTATTTTGTTTAGAAGACTGATAAAAATAAAAATTTTATTTTTTTAATTAAAAGAAAAAGCATTAAACGGTAATTTTATCAAAGAATTTCTATGAATATCTATAAAAAGTTAAATTGAAAATAGCCTGTAATCTATGTTTTCAAAATTTAAGATTTTGCATATAATTAACAGATTTTAAGTCGGGAAGTTAATATATTAAATTATATTTTTAAAAATTTAGAGGCCATATGTTATAAACTTTTCATAACTACAAG
This sequence comes from Caerostris extrusa, assembly GCA_021605095.1. Lineage (NCBI taxonomy): Eukaryota > Metazoa > Arthropoda > Arachnida > Araneae > Araneidae > Caerostris > Caerostris extrusa. Next base: position 135,005 of record BPLR01007569.1, read on the forward strand.
AATTGAGACTTCTTTATTAATATTAAAAGACTCAAACATTTCTCATAAAAACTTATTTAAAAAACTATATTCTACTTTGTTACAGATGCATCTCTTATATTCCCATTATAATCTTTATTACATTAATCTGTCCAAAAAAAAAAAAAAAAAAAAAAAAAAAAAAAAAAAAAAATTTTTTTTTTTTTTTTTTACACTCAAATATGCAATTAGAGAACTCTTGACAGTGAAAGAGAAAATTTAAAAAATTCCTAAAATAAACACAGAAACCAAGAAACATTTAATGCATTAATATCACTTCATTCAAAATAATCTAAAACATAAAATTTCATCTTTGAAAAACTTATATTCAATAACTCAAATTATTTTTTAAAAATAGTCAGAAATAATTATATATATTTCTAGAAAGAAATTGTTTATTTTAAAGATTAGTAGTTATATTTTGTCTTCAAATTGGATGTTAAAATAAATTCCTAAAATTACAAATATAATCCTTAAAATAAATTTTTTTTTTTTTTTTTTACTTATACATATTTTCCAAAATTAACAATAGAAATCTATTTTCAATTACTTTGTGAATGACAAAAAATTTATTTCTTTAATGTTGATAGTTGATATATCTATTTGATTTTAAAATTATGAATACTTGAGAATTAGATGTTTTGATAAAGAATTCTATATTAGTTAAATCAGACTTAGTTTTCTTTTAATGTTCATAATATTTCAATCAATATTCACATACACAATGTTAATTTCTTCATATGTGATACCAATAAAACCTTAATTCTTTTCTTGCAAGAATTTTCCAAAGTAATAATTGAGAAATTGGTTTAAAGATTCAGCAAAATTACACAAATAGACCTTTACTAAATATATGGGAAAGCTTTTTTTTTTTTTTTTAAAGTGATAAAAGTCATGATCAAATAAAAAAAAAAATTAGGTAAAAAATTTCATTTTATTTGCAATGAATTGCAGACATAACAATATAAAATACAAAATGGATTTCAAGGTTGCAATTAGAACCATGATCTTTATGCCATAAGGGCTGCACCGACATTACTCACTTAGCATTACCCAGGGGGCGTGTACAACTAAAGCTTGCGCTGCAAGATAAGCCATGGACGTGGGTAACAATAACTAAAGCTTGCGCGCAAGACAAGCCACAGACGTGAGTAATAATGCCCCGCAACTGCTCTACGATCTTATTAGGACAGGGACCTACGGTTTAAAGTGGATTCAAAACCACTACAAACATCCATGGCACCACCGGGATTCGAACCCAATACCTGTGGTACCGAGCGCTAGCTCGCCGGCAATCAGCCCCCCCCTTTTTAAATTCTTGTTACGTGTATTTTCTAAACACATTTAAATCTCTTTTAAATGGTTTAATAATGCCAAGCCAAATTAGTATATACAATTATTTTCAATAAAAGATTAATAAAAAACTTAAGAAAAGAAAAAATTCTTGTAAACTTAATTTTTTATAAATATAAAAACAAGCATTAAATAACTTACTCGAATATCCATATTTATCCAATATGTCTTTGTTTGAGGTATGCGCAAAAGAAACCGATTCTCGTAATTTATCAGCAGCTTTCAAAAACTCTTCTTTTAGTGTACTTGACGAATCAGAGAAATAACCTTAAATTAATAAAATAGCAAATTAAACAGAATGAGTACGTATTTCGACATAAAAGGAATTCAAATTTAAAATATTTCACAAGATTTTTTTCAACTAGTTATTAAAATTTAAAAACTTGATATTTAAAAGTTTATATAAAATATTTTTTTTTTAATTTAGAATAGTGAAGCCTTTTGAAAATTTTATTAAAATAACTATCATGTTTCCACATTCAAACAGACGAATCCAATTTTAATCTGAGGTTATTAATCAATACATCAACTTGTGTATTTGTTATAAAAATTCCTACTCACCTAGTTGACTGAATTTTCGGCAAGTTAAATAAAACAGAATAATTATGCTATTAACTGCCTTTCCTTACATAGGACATTACTTACTATTAAAATAAAAACCATTCAAACATTCAAGTTTTTCACCATTTCAATTTGATATTTTTATTGCTTTTTCATAAATTTTTCAATGATCAAATTATAAACTACATTATTCCGAAATAAGTTACAATTGGAGGAAAATGATAAAAGACAACTTTTTGATTTTCTGAAAAAGCAATTTTTTTGCAAAATGATTTAAGTTGAAACTAAATGGAATTGAGAAAACAATAAATTACATTTTCTTCAGCAAGACTGCTAGAAGAAATACAGGTCATTAATGCTTTGTAATTATTTTAGAAGGTATAATTTTATGAGTACCTGAAATTTACAGCCTATTGCTTAAGAATAAATCTATCATTAATTAATATTATATTGATTAATATTTATATCATATTTTCTCCTTTTCTAATTCTTTTTATTGTATGATATTACAATTTAATATTACTATTTATTACAAGTATTCTTTATTATTTTAGTAATAAATATTTAAATTTGATTTCAGTTTGGTATTTTTTATTTTCAATTATTTGCTATTGTATGTATTTAAAATAGATTATTACATTGGTTACTAAATTTATTATATTGGTTTTGCAAGTTCTCTTGAGTTCTTTACCATAAATGGCAAGCAATATCTTAAGCAGAAAATCCAAGACATTTAACAGTCAAGAAGTGTTTAAAACTAAATTTTCTCCCTGAAGTCCAAAAATAAACAATGCTCGATCAAAACCCTTATAATAATGGCTGCCAAAGCCATGCCATTTCCAGTTTTTCTTAATGGTAAATTAGAATAGTGTCTACAGGGAACAGCTATGCCTTTGTAACCAATTGTCTTCTCTCTCACTATTTTTACCAACCTCAAGAGTTAAGTTCAGGCATTGGGTTAGAGCCGTTTCCTAACAAAGGTTGTGGCCTCTATTCAAACCTCTGCCTTTTAAATTTCTTTTACAAACCACATTTAAACTTACATTTTTAACTCCTGTCATAATTATAACTTTTAAATTTTAATATAATTCCATTTAAACTCTTGAGTAATGTGCTCATCTCTTATTTATTTCACTTTTTATCACTTTAAAATTTATTTTAAGAGTTAAACATTAATTTTAATTAAGCAACTGGACGTATGATTTTATTCTCCAGGAACTCTGCAAATACATCTACTTTTGCTTTTGTCAAGAAGCAATGCAAACCAGAATACTCAATCTTAATTATTTTAAAGTCTATTTTACATTTAATGAAACTATGAAATAAAAATTAAAAAGAAAAAAAAAATTACCAATCACAACAACGTCATCTTTCACAGCTTTTTCGGCATCTTCCAAGGATTGAAGTTCTTTAGAACTTGGTCCAACTTGAGCTTTCATGTATTTAACAATACCATCTAAAAAAGAATAAAATTATTTAACCTGTGTTATATTAGATGATGACAATATTAAAATAAATACCATTGATATCTAGTATTAAATACCTGCATCACGAGGCCCATTATATTCAGATGAAAATTCTCCATTTCTAAATATCTTTAAGGTAGGATAACCACTTACACCAAATTTGGAGCAAGTATCTTTACCATTATCAGATGTACAGTCGACCTATAAATTACTCAAATATAAACAAAGTTGATATTAAAAATTTAATTCTTTTAAATAATTATTGATGAAATGTAAAAATATCCATAAAGGTATTTATAAAATTAAAAAAATAAATAACTTAAAAATTTTTAAATAAAAATTACTAAAGTTACAAAAATAAAATTTCTCTATAAAAACCGAGGAAGTTCTAAATCATGTTCTTGGAATGTGACAAAGATAGTAGCTGCAGAATAAGTAGAACTTACAGAAAAATAATATTTCTGTTAATAAATAAAGAAGTTTTTCTGTCATGGTTTATTTATTTCCCATACAAAAAGTTCATTTAATAAGACAAAATTTCAAAATATATTACAAACTAGATAGTATTTTCATAGTTCGCCAAAAATAAAACCTTTTGATAAATTCCATGTACAAAATAATTTAAAATACAATAAAAGAAATTTCAAATAAATTTTCAGCCATTATTAAAAAAAAAAACAAGGAGTGCATTCTAGTAGTTTCACAGCTACTTTACACATTTTGCTAACATTTAGAAAAAACATTGTGATGTCTAATCAGAATTATACAAAAGCTTATGCTTACAAAAACATGTGATGACTAATCAGAATTTTCTATCAACCCATTTAGGAAGATTTCAGTACTTCTACATTTTAAGTTTTAAAAATTTAACTTGCATAATTTTTTTTAAGTAACAAGCACATTAAACAAAATATTAAATTAAAAACTATACAATACTTTAATCATAAAAGCCAAATAATGGATAAAAATTAGGGATATTCAATACAGTGAAACTACAACAGTAAAGACTTAAATCGTCAATATAAAAAGTATTTAAGAGGAGAATGACTTTTACTTTAAAATATAAAAACAAAAAAAAATAATACACTGATAATACACAAAATATGGATAATCAACTTGCAATAAACATACCTTGGCTAAGGGGATGGGTGGGTCAGCTTTTTTTAATGTAGAAGCTGCTTTTTCATATTCAGGAGCTAATCTCTTGCAATGACCACACCTAATAAAAAAACTTGATGAATTAATAAAAAAAATTAAATATTAATTTTGAATATTAAATATTCAACGAATAAAGTAGGACAAAGAAAAAGACTAACATAGGTGAAGCATCACTTTGTTTTGAAATACAGTAGAACACTATCAGTTGAACAAAGTTCAACATCTAAACAACCATTTTGGAAAATCGGTCTTTACTAAACTTCAAATATAAAAAAAAAAAAAAGATACATTTTTTACAATTTTTTTTCGTAAACACTACTAGATTTAAAATTAATCAGATTAATACTTTTACAAATTTTTTCAGTACCATACTATGCAGTTTCTTTTGTTTCAATAAATATCGAATACAAACAAACAAACATTAAAACCAATTAAGTAACCGCTTTTCATAAATTTATTCATGCAATTAATTGGCATTGATTACTTCACTGAAAATGCTATAATTAATGTACTGTCTCAATAAGAAAAGTTTTGATGAAAACAAACGCATACCAGGGTGCGAAAAATTCCACTAATATTGCATCGTGTTCTGCTATTTTATCTTCAAAATCCGGTCCGGAATAATCTAGTACATCATCACAAAAAACTACAGACAGAAAGCAACAAATTAACGGTAATATGAATAACAATTTCATTTTGTTCTAGCAAAAATCAGTCGAATCCAGCAGCTCCAAAATGTATTTCCTTTCAGTCAAACCGGCTTATCCGCGTTGTTTTAAGGGAAGAACGTGTCAAAAGTACTTTCGAAACCACACTCTACCTGTCTACATGCGCTGTCAGTTTGCGATTGGTGGAAAAAATGATTAGATGAAACAATTAATATAAAGTCACGTTATTTTGGTGAATTTACCAAAAATATCAATAGTACAGGTATAATTTAGTTTTTTATCATGAAATTTCGAAAGTGTCAATCAGCAAATTTGTTAATTTATACATAATAATCTAATGTGATGTATGAATGCAATTTTAGTTACATAATAAAAAACATTTTTTCAAATGATTATAGAAATATTAAAAATATTTATAATTTCATAATACTTAAAAGAGCAACATATAAATTTGAATTAAATCAATAACTTATTATCAAGTAATTAGTTTAATGTAAAATTATTGTAAATTAAACACTTTAAAAAACAAAATTAACCATTCTGTCTTTTTTTTTTAATATTGAGGTTATTTTCTACGAATAATCTATTTTTTATTTTATTTTTTTAAGCAACTTCCCAGCACCTGGTGGTGAATTAGAGATAGCATTGAAACTCAGCTTAAATTAAATGGTTGTATGCTCTATATTTTTAAAATCAATTCAACTGAGTGGTCATAGTTAGTTCTTGTTTTAATTTTAATTTCTGTGGCATGCGTAAATCTGTCTAAATTCAAATTTCTTATTAACCAGTGCCTTTGTAAATATATGGTATTGTAAGCATTAATCAAAGGTGAATAACAATAATATTTGACTTTAAATTAATTAAATTTTTGGATGAATCAGAAATAATTGAGAATGTTCAATAATTATTAAAAACGTGCGACATATACATTATTGGTTTTAATCATAAAATAGCAATGAAAAAAATACATAATAAATTAGTATGCTGGAAATTGAATAATTTGAAATATTTTTATTTATTCATTTTCCTTGTTACTTAATTACTTAATTTAAATAAATTATTGAAAATTATTTCTGATGATTAAAAGTGTGTTATTAGTTCAATTATATACTGACTAAATTAATTTTACACATGTTTCTTATTTATTTCAATTGTATATTTTATTACCATTTATTGACATTCACATGCTATTAGACTGAGATCTTACACGAAAAATAATAAATATTAGATTTTATTTATTTTGAATTAAATTAAATAATAGATATTATATAATATTTATTTTTAAGAGTCATTATCCCTGAAAACTATTGATACACATTATTTTGTATATGATGTTATTTATCCTGTTTGTTAATCATTTGAATACATGTTTAATTTTCTCTCGATAATATTATAAATTACATATTTTAGTTTGCATGTTAATAGCTTAATTTTGATATTAATTTTCACTTAAAGTATTTTAAGAAAGGAAAATTAAAATAGAAATAAAATTTTGAGTAGAAGTTTTAATAAATTTCTAAGTACATTTTTAATTTATCCTTAATTGTGAATTTTTGCATAATATTTCATTTTTATGTCAATGTATTGCCTCATCATGACTTTACCTACTGATATATTTTCTTCCTAGCAATGAATAATTAAAAAGGACATAAATATTATACATATATCTAAAAATTAAAAGCGAGGCTTTATGAAGGATTTTTGCATGTTCTGTTTTCTTGTATCAATTCTATAAGATCTCCATTTAAAGTGTTTGTTAAAATAGACAGACCTTTCTTAGAGAAAATTAATCTATTAAACATTAAGAAAAAATAGTGGTAAACTATCAATGGAAGTGGCCCATATTTTTACTAAAGTCTAAATCAATGTATCTTCTAATAGATGGAAAGGATTTGAAATTAAATCATTACTAAAAATTAAAAATGCTTTACAGAGGGTAAGGAATTGTTAAGTAATAAATTTTGAGAAGTTATATGGATCAAAATTTTGATCTCTACAAATATGAAGATCACAAATCTTTGAGAAAAATATTTTTTTATCATGGTTTTTATATGCCTGAAATCAATCAGTTTTTATCTGTATCAAATTACTTATAATTTTTTTTTCTTATATAAATGATGTACAAACAAAACTTGATTGATATGTGACACGTCTAAGAATACAAATTACATACAGAAAGTTGTAGTGCTTTAGTAATCCAGAGATCTTGATCCATGATTTTTAACATGTGCATATTAGGATAAAGATAAAAAAATGTTACCCACTATTAATTATAAAGTATGTAAACAAGAACATAATGTTGTTTTAGCATTTTTTTTTCTCTTCTGCATAATTGCTGCTATGTTAGTAATTCTTTTCTTAAAAACTCTCTGGGAAGCATTTCCTGTGTTTTTCATATGAGACTATTATTGCCTAAAATAGCATTCCTTAAACAAAAACTTTCTACTCTTGTATTCTTATGTTATTACTTTTCAGCATTGTATTAGAACTAAAAGAAAGTATTGTGCTCTCTTTATATTGTCTAAGATAAAAATAATTTTAATTTAGAAAATAAAATATAATCCATAGAAAAAGTTAAAAATTCATAACAGAAATTTGTATTTTTTTTTTCTTTCATATAAATAATTTAGTTTCGTGAATATTTAAAAAATTATTAAATTATCAAGGAATTATTTCAAACTATACAATTTCTCACTCTAGTTTTATATTGGCTAAACTTAAAAAACAAAAAATTTATATAGCAGAAATCTATTTTGCAAGCAAATGTTAAGTTTTATTTAAAAAAATTATATTTTAAAGTATTGAATTTGGCCTTTTTTTGTATTTACTAATTACTTTAAATATTTTTAGGAAATTTTTAGAGTGAAAATTAAGAATTCTGAAGTATAAAATATTGTAATGACCACAAAACTGGAAGAGATCGATGCAATCTCGAAAAAACCATGAAAAAAAGTACTAAAACTCCCAAGGAGGTTTGTATTTCCGATTCTAAACTTGATGAAATTATTCTGGTATTCTGTATGTTATATAAGTGACATATAAATTTCATCTGTTATGTTTCATTCTTCATGTGGGAAGGAATTTACAAAAAACTATTCAAGTCTTTCTTAAAATAAAACATTTTATGTTTTGAAATATATAAAATAAATATAATAATGATGTGTTATATTTATTCTAAAATTATTGCTAACATCTAGAAGTATAATGAAAAATTCAGTTTATTATTTATGTTTTATCTGAATTCTATATTAGGTATTTTAATATAAAATTAGTGTTTTATGTAAATATTTTTAAAAGGCATATTCCTTAAATGTTTAATAAAAATAATGAAACATATTACTATAGTGATTGCCATAGTAATTCTAAGTATTTACTAAAATTGCATGGTACTTCATTATTATGATCGATGTTATTTAAAGCCAAGATAATCATCAATAGCTCCTCTTACGATGGGCAGAATATGAGTGGCTGATCAGGACTACTAACCATTTAGCACAATACATTAGCAATTTATTGGAGGGTTATAATAGTAAAGAAGTACTAAATGAAGTCTATACAGATACATAAATTAAAGCAGAATAGAAATTTTCAATTGATCATCAGATATTAAAATTTTTTTTCTTCAATTTTATAGAAATTATTTGAAATCAATATCAATTTTATACGATTTGTCATAAATTTAATCATATGATATTATAACTATTTTATCAAAATAAAATCTCTAATAATTTTTATATAGAATTTATTACATGCAACCATTCATATGTATTTAATTGTAATTTAGTATGTGATGAAAACATTAACTACTTTTAATTTCAAACTAAATTTATTCTAGTTAAGTTAAATATTTCATTACATAATTAAGAGAGAAAATATAGTTTTTATAAATACATTCTCGTGCCTTAAATCTACATCTAAGAGGTTTGAAGCGATTTATTTCTCAACATTCTGTTCAGATATGTGTTCCTATATTTCTTTATTTGAATTACTAAAAATTTTATAAAATAAAATCTATCATTATCTATATGTAATATAAATATATAGATAGCCTTTTTTTATATAATATTTTATAGTCAGCATATTTGAAGTCATTTTTTATGTGTGTAAATCTTTTTAAATTTGTTTTATTGAAGAAAATTTATAATTATTTTTCCCTATATCAAACAGTTTTATGCAAATTCAAAAATTTTATATATTTTTTTAGTTATTAATGATTCAATGTGTTTGGTAATTCTTGATATTAAATTTATTATTACATTGATAAAAAAATTGAATTCTACTATTAAATATATATATATATTTTTTTTTTTACAAAATGTCTTCATTTTATTATTTAAGAATATAAAAATTGAAATGTTAATGATTTTGAGTTATTCATTTCTATGAATTGTTTGATATTGATAGATAAAATTTTTAGGCAGTGAAATTTATTTGTCAGTAAAAGTCATAGCATGCACATATAAATGTAATTTTTTGATTAAATGTCATCTGTCCATATTAAATATTTTTTTATTATTATTTTACGTGTTTCGTGGTTGTCCCTTTAAAAAAATTCTGAGCATACGAAGTAATAAACTTTAAACTTGTAGGCAGATATTCAAGTCTCAGGACTTGGCGTCGTGATAACTCAAGGAAAAGTAAATGCAACTGAAAAGAATAAGCAGGTATACTTGTAAATTATTTATTTTTCAATGTGCAGCAGCTTTTGTGGATGTCGTTTTTGCCTACAAGCTGTTTTTTTTTTTTTTAACATCATCCAAAATTCTATTTGTACCTAATTATTTTGTGTATAATCTTATAAAAGTTGAAATGAAATGCAAAGATATTTTAATGTTTTTGTGTGTGTTGTTGTGTTTTTAAAATGTTTAGATAAATTGTGAAATGAAACATGTATTTGTCTTTAAAACAATTTATAATAAGAAATGTTATATCTTTATGTGAAGTAAAATTTTTAGTTATAATGTTTTACAATACATGTTAAGATGAATAAGCTTCTTAAGTTTGTTGTTACTGAAGAATTATTTTTAATAAAAATATTAATTGAAACTTATTTTACCTTTTCATTCCTCCTCAATTTTGCAAAATCATCAAACTGGCGATGATTTACAATATGTATATTACTTATAATCATTTTTAGAAATATATGGAAACCTCGTTTATAATTCTTTTTCTTCTCAAACCCAAAACTTGTGTTACTGAGCAGCAGAATGCTAGTCACTCAGCCATCAGGCTCCTATTCGTGTAGAATTACATTTTCTATTTTTTATAGTTCTTGTGTATGTCAGGCAGTAAAAATAGCAAACAAATTGATTTTTTTAAAATTAAGAAATAAATTTTGAATTATATTCAGTTTTAAAGTTAATGAACTCAAGAAAAGTATGATAAGTTTGTGATAGAGTTAAAAAACATAACAAAATTATGATTAACTATATTATATACTATTGTTCATTGTACTATATGAATTAGTACAATAAACATGTATATGTAATTTACACCTGATACTGATGTTAACAAATAATAAGTGAAAACAGTACTGCTTTACAATATTTAAGTGGTGGGCTAAATTGTAAAGTGTAAAAAACAGGCCAATCAATGAAGGAGCAAATTCACATCTTGGAAGTAGTAATTGTGGATTTAAATTAATACATCTTAAATGTGGAGAGCTACATCATTTTTAAGACTACATTCAAAAAGGCAAAATTGATAAACCTGGTCTGCATAAACTGTAGGGTGACGCATCATCTCGCCTCTTAATGAAGTTGTACCAAATTTCCAAAAGGACCAAAAAATGTTCTTCAGTCTTTCAAATGCTGTTGGAAAATATTTCAAAACCAGCATTTCTATGTTTCCAAGGCTTTGCAAATGTCCTATGTGTATCAAATCCTCACTTTGTGGACCTTTTACTGAAAGCAATGTATATTCTTAAACAATTTATTGTAACCTTCAATTTCCTTAAAAAGAATCCAAATACCTTCACAGGAATATCCATAGTACAGCTAACAAATGCCCAAGTTTTCTTGATCTTTTTTGAAAAATCGCCAAATCCTCTAGATTAGCTCTGATAATCCCTCATATCCACATTTTTTAACAATTTTTTCTCCTGGTAGAAGGAACCTTGTACTAGACATACACACTTCATTCTGGTCCCCATTTCTTTGTCCACGTTCTGATGCAAATCCTGCCTCATATCATATATTTATATATAACTCTTTACCATTTATATTTTTAATTATCTGTAATGGTTCATTCCCACAATGAATATTTTTAAATAACTATTTTTAGCATTAAGAATGGATGATATAATTATAAACCAGACATTTGTTATTTTATAAAATTTTAATGTTCAAAAAATAATTAATACTCTCAAATATAAATCACAGATTTGTAACAATTTTAAACTTTAATAAGATTTTCAAAATCTTTTATTTTGCTAGATATCATATTCTTCGTGTAAGTTATTATTGAACAAATAAAAAAACCCTTCAATTCTTTAATTACCATCATTGATAGTTTGAAAAATGTCCAAAAATCAATAAATTTTTCTTTAATTATAAGAAAAAGTTATCTTGCCTTTTCCATGCTATTATCAGTGATTTAAATTTGATTTTTTTTTTTCAGATTTAAAAGGATTCAAAATCTTTATTTTTAATATAAATATAATATTTGCTTGAATTAACTTTTCTTTTTTGCTTGATAAAAATTAAGTTTTTATTATCTTTTATAGTCAAGTTCAAAAATTGCATCAAAATCTCAAACGTCTAAAGCTTCTCCAAGAAGAAAATTTCAAACAAGAACAGGTTAGTAGCATTATAGTGTAATTTTAAAAGATCTCTAATGTTAAATCCTGAAATATCTTTATTAATATTTATTGCAATTTTCTGCTTATAATGCACAGATTATATTTTAAAAAAACCTTCAAATTTCTAGTGTAAAACATATTTCTGATAGTAATATAAGTTACTTTTGACATTTTTTACTTTATTTTAAGTTTTTATATTATAAGAAATTTCAATAATAATGATGATACCTTTAAAATAATTTTCTTTTCTTTCTCTGAACCCAAAGTTTACATCTTTTCTCCTCTTTTGGGGTAATTAATTACTGTTTTTCTTTTGCAATCAGGTAAATTTATCCAAGCTTCATCGATTGCAATTATATATTTCCATTGTCCACCTGCCAAATAATTTTCATATGCAATCTACATAGACTTATGCTGGGAAACATGTTTTGGCACTAGCCTGTGAACCTAATGTATTTTTAGTTTTGATTTACTTTAAATCTATTTTCATTATTTTTATATAGAGTTCCTATTATATTTAAAGATTTTGTGATAGTTATTTAGGGAATGTGATGTGACTTTAGATATAATAAAAAGTGTACATACCTGTTTTTGTGTATGTATTTTTTACCTTTTTTCCAGTCAAATGTAAACTTTGGCATTTTTTTTTTATTATTAATTAGTATTTATTTATATTATGTGTAAAATATTAAGGCTACTTCTTCACATATTTTAACAATTGAATAAAAAACAGTTTTCATAATGCACAAAAACATAGCCGTTAATCTATTGCTTATTTACCAATGACATTTTTAAGCAAATAATAATTTTAATGATAGATGTTAATCAAAGCATTCCATGTTGATATCATTTGAAAATTTTTCTCCTATTTAGATTTAATTCATGGAGAATGTCAAAATGATTATAAAAATGTCTGAACACCTTCTATATTTAGGATAGAGGTGTCTATCTTTATAAGCATTATACAGGTGTTTTAATTGTTACAATGTAGTGAAAAATTATATGTAGTGTTATTTGATTTTTTATTATTCTGGTTTAACAAAAATCAACATCTTTTAATAGTTTAAACTATTAAAAGATGTTGATTTTTGTATTAGAAAAAATAAAAAAACATTTCTAAAAAAATTGTAAAGCATCAATTATTTACAACTTCCATTTGTTAATTTTTAAAGGATCTGCTTTTGTTTTATTAAGAATTGTAGTTTCTGTGACTTCAAATGTTATGGCTAATTTTGCAGATACTGCTTTAAAAGGCATTTACTTTTAATTATGTGTCCCTTTCAATTTTTCATAACATTCGAGAAAAATCTTTTAAGAATTTTCATCATTTCTAAAACATATGTACAGTTTTTATGCTATATTTTGTATCAGTTTTCAAAAACAAAATGTGAATTGTTTTAATAAATAATCTGCTGTTTATTAATAAAGTTATAAAAAGTTTTATGAAATTTGTGGGTCAATGTAAAGAAAATTGCTCATGTTACTTAAAACAATTTAATTTCCTCCTTGAATAATTATAAAAAATAGCAATACGTAAC
>BPLR01007570.1:0-47500 GCA_021605095.1 Caerostris extrusa
TTACAGGCGTTAACCACTCACAAACATTCACGCCACTGCCAGGTTCGGAACCGAAGTCGTCAAAGGGCCTGAACGTAGCCAAACGGCCATCAAGGCGCTGTTGGACTGAAGGAGAGTGGGAGAGCCCCTTTGTGAGTACCCATCAAAAGTAATCGTGAAAAGTGTGTAGTGACTGGTTCCGTATGATGCCATCTTGGGCAACACTGAATCTTCATATCTGTGGCTTTGGTGACGAATTACCTCTAAATAAAAGTGTCGAGTAAAGCTACGTATTTTTAAGAAACAACAATGGTTAATTAGTTAACAAATATTCTACGGTTAATTAGACGGCCATCTACATTTTTACATGAATTCCGAACTACTAACCCTACATTCAAGCCACCACCAGGATTTGAACCTGAAGTACCGCTTCGGGCCGCCAAATTATTCTTATGAGAATTTCTGAGTCTGTGCATCAATGGTAAAATAATGGGGACAAGAAGCATGCTTACTTTCTCAGGAGAACTCCTGAAAAGGATGTGACAATAACATGCATTTATGCATTATGTGACAGAAAGATCGGAAGAATTAGAAAAAGTATTAACAGGAATGTAAGGAAATACTTATAATTATCTCTATTAAAATAAACTAACCAACAATTTGTATTACACATTAAATTAAGAAAATATTTTATTGGCCATCGATCGAATTTAAAACGACTGCTCTAATAGTCCCGTTTTTAAAAATTCAACAAAAAGAATATGGATATATTATATACATATATAAAGAATATATATATATATATATATAACATATACCTGATATATTCAAATATAAAATAAAATATTCTCGCGGCAAAGACACATTATTTCCCATTATTTCTGAAGACATAGACTTTCAATTACAGGCAAATGGGAGGAGTCGCAAAATAATGTAATCCGCCATATTCCATTAAAGACCACTATTAGAACATCTGCAAATACCATTCTATTACCTTGCGTGCTCTTTCCTCCCTTCCGCACTACCCCTCGGCGGCAGGCTGAGTGAGTCCACAGCAATAACGATACCACGACTAGTGAGGGATCGATTTCCTGTGTCACTGAATAGGAGTATGGAAGGGCCCCAATGATGTGAAATGGACCGATACGAGCACATACACAAACATCGTTAAAAACGCTGCCGCTGAGGATTTGAGAAATGGTCCTTTATGAGTAGTATTTTTCTTTGTTAATAAATTTTTATAATTAATGTTAATTTTCTATGCTAATCAATTAGGCTTGATTCTTTTTTATATAGTTGTAACTAGTATATGGCTTCCAATGCGCAGAGAATTCGGTTTATCAAGATGCAGCCTATGTAAAAATTTGGTGACAATCTTTATAATGAGGAAAAAATCTTTATAACAGGACACCATATGGACATATTTATATTTAGGATCTTCATAACAGGACGTCAAATATTAGCTTCCTTTATAATAGAAAAAAATCTTTCATCACAGGACATCCTATTGGCACATCTTTATAATAAGGAAGAAAATCTTTATAACGCGTTTCACCATAGCGGACATCTTTATAACGGAATATCATAGTGACATCTCTAAAATGGAGAGTCTTTTATAACAGGACATCATATTGACATGTAATAGAAAAATAATCTGTAGAGCACAGGATCAATCATATTGACATTTTTATAATAGAAAATAACAGCTCTATGACGGGGATATCATATTGACATTTTTATAACTAGAAAGCAATCTTTATAACATGACATCTTTTTATAATAAGAAAAATGAAATTTTGATGTGTCCAACTTTTAGTCAGACGCTTGCCCTCGAAATCATTTGCCTCTGATATATGTGGGCATGTAGCAAAGGTAGCGCAGCCTGTGCTTTCTGATGTTCCCATATACATCCCCACCTTGAGAGAGATCATGTGAGGTAAATATTTACATTAAATTAAAGCACAACCTGTGGTCCATCTTATATATCAATGGTTCCTCAAAACTGAAATGACTCGCTTACTCTCAACGTGGCTTCAAAAGAATTGAAAAGAACAGTGCAACTTATATTCCTAAAGATCAAATACTAAATCATTAAAAAGTAGCAATAAATAGACTGCTTTGATATTGTCCATGCTTTAAATAATCGCGTACATTACCACTAAATTTCTTTTTACCACAACGTATATTTACAGAGAAGTGGCGCTTTATTTTATTTGCCTGCAAATTTGCAGATTGAAGGAGAAATATCTGAGTTACTACATTTAAGAAGTAAAATAGTAAAATACAGATCATTTATACTATAAATGATCCTTTATATTGAAATATTTAATTATTTATATTTGCTGTTAGTAAATATTTTATTCAATATACTTAGTAAGCATAATATTCAGTAACTAAACATTTGTGCCATATATTGTTAACATAGACTACACGGAATGAAAGCCATCAGATATGTTATTTATATAAAAAAAATGATGAAAATAATATATATAATGATGATATATAAAAGATATATATAAAAGTAAATGATGATGAAATTTGGTTGTGCCCGAGGAGTAAAAAGGCTGAATCATTATTTTTCCGCTTATTTAACGGGACAGCACAAGAAAAGCTAAAAGCCTGAGAACCACTTTGCCACTGGTGGCAAATTCGAATTGTGGCAAATCCGATGAACGTCTTCTGGAAGTGCTGCATCGCTTAGTACAGTGAGGGAGATAGAAAACGAAATCGTTGCTTTGCAGTCACCATAAGCAAACATATGGTTATTCAAGGGCAATTTCAGTTGGAGAAAATTAGCAAAAGTTCTAGTCATACTATTCGAGTGCCAATATGAGATCATTCTATCAGCATTAATTCAACGGATACATTTATTGCTTCAGCGAATACCTTGAAAATGTTACTGAGACATATTAAACAATGGGTAAATTAAAAAAATGCTTTCTGTTTACAATGGGGCAAATAAAAGCAAACTCAGTATTTACTAAAACAATGGGCAAATTAAAACAATGTTTTTCTAAAACAATGGGCATGTTATCCCTTAATGAGAGTCATTTGGGGAGAAAATCTTTGAAAATCTTCAACAAGGCGATCCAACTCCGCATGCTAGCAGGCCTTCTTTTCATCATCAGTAGATAATTCAGTTTGTGTTATAATAAGAATCCTATTAAAAATAATGTGTACATCCTATTAAGATCCTGTACATCCGCTATCTAGAGATTGGACTGTCACTACATTGTGCACACGACTCATGAAAGTAATTTGGGAGAATGTCCACAAAAATTCCAATCAGGATTAAACCGTTTCGATGTGAGGTGCTATTAATGAAGACATACTTCAATTTTGCGCATACATGAAAAGTGTGCTATTAAAATTGTAATTCTGAAACTGAAGAAAATGACCCACAATGAAGACATTTGTGATTGTACCTGAAAAATCAAGCTATCCAATTGGCAATGACAAGTATTCTGTCATTAATAATAAAATACTTTGAGTTAGCTATATAAAAATGTATGGAATCAATGGCGAGTTAGCTGGAGTTTAAGCTGAGTGTCAAAGCTGGTATAAAATGCATAATATTGTGACTGTCAAGGCGTACCAGCTGCATATGCTGAGACACTATCGTCATTAATAAACAAATAATTCCATTTTAGAATATATACACATATACATGTATATACACAAGTCAATTTATTACGTCATTAATAGAAAGCACTGAGAATTTTAGTGAGTATATCAAACTGTGTCATTAGGACAGCATCTCTAAACATGTGCAGAAGGTATGGCACAATCTTTATTCGGAAAATTATATGGCAGAAAATCAAGTACACTCCATATATAGATGTGAAGTTTAGCATATGCTATTAAATCTTTTCATTTCTGAAAGCAATGACGACGCAAAAGAAAGCAAATTGTTCAGATAACTTCTTAGTGTTTATTTAATTCCATATTAAAAGAATATTAATTGAAAAATATTAATTTTAAAGACTATCATTCATTGCAGCGGTCTACTAAAATTTGGTAGTTAATAATCAGTGCTTGAGAGGTGTATGGGTTCTTGCACAGGTGAGATTATTCATCTTATAAGCTATATTATTTTTGTATTTATAAGAAAAAAGTAAACATGGTTCCAATTATCTTGATGATAAGAATGAGTTTAAAGATTTTCTACAATTTTTCAGCTATGAGGATTTGAAGCCAGACAAAGGGTCAGTAAAGCTTTCTGGCTCATAAATTTTATGCTAATATAGAAATAATGGTCGATTCAAAAATCTCTTTATAGCGCACAGCTCTTTCACTCTCCAAGATGAACCTTTGCTTCAGAACTTATAGATATAAGCCACAAATCTGCCCTAGTTTACACCAAAGTATTACAACATTAATTCACTAAACATATGCAGGAAAAAATGGGATTTTCTAGTGTGTCAAGCGATCTTGCCATTTGCTCTCCAGTTTAGAAAAGAATGACTTCCAGGAGCAACCATGCAAGCCCTCAACATGATGGGCCAAACATTCACGTGTCACTATATTATGAAAAGATTTTACCATTTTTTTGTATGATGGTGGAAGATTTTGTATAATTGGACATTTGCAATTGATTATAAAGAGGCAAATTATATAACCAGAAACAAAAATAAGAACATTAGGAATATGTTGAAAATATTTTGTTACAGTGCTTTATAGTTGTCATACCTGTAACATGAAGAATTTAGTATGATTTATGGAGTCACTGAGATTTTGTACTTTTACTATTTTTTTGATATGCTAAATTTAAAAATAAAATAATTCGAACTTACTTCTCTTTTTCTGAGATGGTTGATATGGTGATTAGTATAATCGTAAGTCAAATCAGTAAAATAAGATGCTTTTTCTTTGATAAATGAAAAGTCATTTTTAATCATATGGCAGATAACAGATTATTTCAGTTGGAGAACTTATTAAGCAATGGATGTAAGGCCACATCAATTTAAAGTGATTCATTCTGATATAGGGTCGTGTTGAATTATTACCTGCATTAAGGCACTTTGATACGTGTTATGGTGATTTTGAGAGTTGGTCTCAGAAGAAAAGATACATGTCGCGGACTGTAAAAGAAACCAAGTGAGTATTTATCTGAAGGATTTGAAAAGTAGCTCATTTGTATCAGCCAACAGTAAAAATTCCAGAAATATGTAGTACATATTTTATAATGAGAGCGTGATCTTGAAGTTATATAATATATCAGATAATGGTAAATGTTGTGTCTACTAGGCAGCATTTGTAGGGGTCAATTACGGTGCCCCTACAAAAAGGAAACTGGAAAAATATTTTTGCAAAGGTTTTTTTATTTAATTATTTTAGATTTGTTGTGAAAATCATGAGTCCACGAAGGCGATGAAGCTCCTAATACCAAAGAGCATATTAGTCTACCATTTTAAAAGATTTAATTGCTCATAAGGTTATAAAAAGCTGTCTTTCCTTTAAAGTAGTCAAAGGCCAAATTTACAATGACACTCTAACCAACCAAGCAATTGTATCCAGACAATTAGATTTACAATTTGAGACAAGTAATTTCTGAATGGTACATAAAATGCACAATTACCTTATTTCGTATAAATGTTGTTATGCTATAACTAGACTATCTTAGTTGACTAACAGAACATCAGATCAAACTTGGAAACTGTGGATGTACAGTGAAGAAAAGAGTTTTTATTTTTTTTGTTCTAATGCAGCTGGCAAACACTTAGACAGCTTGGTCTTGGATGACTTAAGCCAAGCGCTGCAGAGACGTTACTCACTTTGCATTACCCAGGGGCCCGTGTAACTTGAAGATAAGCCACGGACGCGGAGTAACAATACCCGCAGCGCTCTACTATCATATTAGACCGGGACCTACGGTTTTTAAAGTAGATTCCGAACCACTACAAACATCCATGGCACCACCGGAACTCCGAACTCAAACCTGTGGTACCGAGCGCCAGAGCTAGCCACTCGGCCATTCAGGCCCCGTGAAGAAAAAGTTTGTAGATCGAAAAGATCCGAGAAAAACATGACGCCAGAGTAAGAAGTATGATTTTTTTTTTCGAAAAATAGCAAAGTAATGCTATACAGGAAGAATTTCATGAGTAACTGCTTCACAAATGCGTGTCGTGTTGCAAACCTTTCGAAACTCTAATTATATAATCCGACATAGCTGTATTAATGAATTGAATATACTAAAAGAGCTATAGTAATGAATCGAATATAATAAAAAAGAGCTGTAGCAATGAATATCATGCATATAATTATTAAAAATGAAAATACCTCATGTTGAGGAATGGTTCGTTTAATGCACTTTTGTTAACACTGATATTTAAGCCGGGGCCTGATGGTTGAATGACTAGCGCTCTGGAGCACGATACCGCAGGTTTCGGGTTCGCGACTGGTCGGTGCCACGGATGTCTGTAGTGGTTCTGAATCCACCTTAAGCCGTAGCTTGTGGTATGATATGACCGTAGAGTTGGGCGTAGGGTTGACAACCCTACCCGTAAAAAGAGAACATCTTCTGTCCACCATGGGGCTGTTGCGGCAAGATATTTGCCATGGTTTACTGGGACTTATTTGGGTAAGATTGCAGATCGTACTCGCTTCTTGAGTACATATACTTTAATTGGAACAATACAGAGATTGTTTATTAGATAATATGTATTTTACAACCAGAAACTTATTAATGAGGCGAATTTATAAAAAAATATATTACAAAAATCGGTCTATCATGCCTTTTTTTAGAAGAATATTTAATAAAAAATTTTTTTTTTTTTTAAATACCGAATAAAAAATAGTATTATTTCGTAAATATTGTAAAGATAATTACAATTCTTAAAATACCATCTACATTGATTGTAAGCATTGTATTGATGTTATCCCAAAAAAATTGTCGAGACAAGAATAATGAAAAAAATATATATCAAATGGCGATGTTATTTTCGAAATATATATATTTTTTCCATTCGAAATTTATAAATAAAGTTTAAGGGTCTCGCATATGAAATTTTTTTTTTTAGATTTATTATTTTTCTAAATGAATTAATTGTTCTCGATGTAAAATAAATAAAACAAAAAATTGATTTGTTTTATTATGTCTATAAACTCATAAAAGATTAAAATTGATAAAGTAGACATAATTATTATAGTGACAAAATAATTCTTATCAATTTTTCATTCATTGAGAGTTATTAATTAAACTTTTAATATTTCTAAATAAGTAAATAAAGTAAGAAGAAAAGAAACCTGGATTTTAAAATATACCTCAAAATTGCTCAATCAATTTACTAAAGAATGAGGATGGAGATTGCTTCTGACGGTCTGTCGAAGCTTAAGTGGATTCAGAATCTCTAAAATATTGAGTGCAAAACCAACAACGACAACTTCTTTTAGAGGAAATCTTGCGTAAACTAATTTAATAAATTGCGGTATAACCCTTTATCGATGTTTTTGCTACAATGCAAAATAAAGATCATTTCCTAAACATTCGAAACTTCATAAATTATTAGAGGAATAAAATCAATATTTTATCAATATCATCCTCTATTTTGAATCATGGAATAGATTTAAAATATTGAACAATGCAGATTAAATTCTTACGCTTTTCTAAATAAATAATAGGATTTATTATATAAATTTGAGAATCTATTTGTTTGTCCTTGATACAAATTCCCAGTTTTCAACTTAGAGTTTTAAATTTGAGACGTTCATAGGCTATGGCGTTAGTAAGAGGGCCTGAATGGCTGAGTTTCTGGAGCTCTGGTGCTAGATGCCACAGGTTTGGGTTCGAGTTCCGGCGGTGCCATGGATGTTTGTAGTGGTTCAGAATCCACTTTAAGCCATTGGTCTGGTCTCGTATGTTGGTAAGAAGCGTCACGGAGCCAAGTTAGACTTCTATCTATGGGGGCTCTATCACAACAGAAGCTGCCTCCTTTCCTTCCATCCATGAGTAGATAACTCATGGGATGTCAGTTCCATACTATAGGACACTGAGGATTAGTCACAACAACAACTAAATAAGACCGTAGATTACATTAAAACTGTGAGATTGCCAATCTGATCTTCAATTTGATTTCTGCCCCTTAATTTTCTGAATTTAATGAGAGAGGTTTGGATGCCTTTTTATGAATACTTTGTATATATCCTAACGAATTTTGTCCAATGATATTTTTAATTTCCTTCTCTAACCAGTATAAAGGGTTTGAAAAACGGGTTAAATTTTTGAATTAAAAAAATTTCAATAAATATTTTTATAGCATTAGTTAATACTAAGCCTTCAATACGCAAACTTGAAATATATTGCTTATTATAAATATTTAACTTATCCATAAGCAACTGAGTGAAATTTTCAACAGAAATTATTATTTTTTACTTGATGATGAGGTTTTTTTTATTTGCTTACAATATAATATAAAAACAAATTCTTTTGAATTTTCTGATTATTAAATATATATATTATCCTTATATTATATATTATTAAATTTATATATTATCCTTATATTATATATATATTATATATTATCCAATTTTTTTTTAAATTCTGTTTGCATTTAAGCAGTAAGGGCTATAGAAGTAGATTGCATCCCTAGAAATTTTTGTGTCTGTTTGTGTCTCATGTTCAGTGCCCTACAGTGCCTGGACGGACATTACATGAGTATCTACTCATGTATGGAGAAAAGAAGCAGCTTCTGTTGTAATGGAGGTAGGTAGAAGTTTGGCTTGACTCCGTGACGCTGAAGAAGGACTGTTGGGCTTTCCGGAATGATTTTTAGGTGGAATTACCTCGCATTTGTGTATCGTATGAGAAAACCCCGCAAAACCCCCCAGGTAGTCCGACTCACGAGGCAAGATGATAAACATCACAAAAGCCATCGAGGCACCTCGTTTTATGAAACAATGTCATCAACAAAGCAGCCGGATGATCGTACTCAGCCGTAATGCTCACCAGCGGCGAACATTGCCACCCAAGCAATGTTTAATGTGAAATTTTCCTCTTTTATTTCTTTTTTCTTTTTTATTTGGCACAGCAGCCCCATGGTGGGTCTAGGTCGTCTGCCTACTGGCTGGTTTCGAGGCAGGAAATGTTTTTCTTTTCACGGGGTAAGGGCATCAGCCCTACGCCCAACAGTTGGGACCTGCCGTTTAAAATGGATTTCAAATCATTATAAACATTCATTGCACCAAGGACTCGAACCCAAAATCTGGGGCACCGAAAGCCAAAGAGTTAGTCACTCGGCCATCAGGCCCCATTCGGTTTTTTACTTAGTTTAATAAAAAAAATGAAATATTTCCAAAGGGTATTTTTTCGATTAAAACGATTCTACTTTTGTCTACAAATATAGGGGGCCTGTTGGCCGAATGGCTCGCACTCTGGTGCTCGGTACCATAGGTTTCGGGTTCGTGTCCCGGCGTTCCATGAATGTTTATAGTGGTTCGTAATCTACTTTAAGTTGAAGGTCACGGTCTCATAGGACCGTAGAGCGTCACAGAACCCAATCAGACTTCTCACCCACATTATATAAGGACAATTCTGCTCTAGGCAGAGTGATGGGGGTGTGGTGTAATAGTAGTAGTCTGCAAGCATAAAACAATTGTCGCAAATTCTAAGTAAGGATAGGAATATCAATTATTATGTTATATGTGTAGAACAGCGCAGTTTATTAAAAATTCAGGTTGCCATATTTAGCAATTTGTACATAATTAACATGTGCCGCTTGTTAACTATAAAGTACTTTTATGTTTTCATTTCGTAAAACAAAAATGAAACATTGTAGAATGAACCTTCAATGAACAAACATTAACTTCACGTGTAGTCCAATAACAGAGACCTACAACAAAAAGAAATCCGGATATATTTATACTTTTTACTGAATATCGGTGGGGCCTCGTGTTCCACTTATGTAAGTCACGAACCACTCAACTCAACAACTGGCTACGAGGGGAAGACATTTAGTGGTCAGTAATTGCGTGATGTTTGCGTGTACGTAAGGAAAAACTGGGATCGATGCGAGACGTGAAAAATAAAGGCCAGTTCTTTATCAGAACTTTCCTTATCTAGAAATTCTGCTTATTATAAGTGTAGTTAAGCAACTTGTCATGATAATTATCTGATAAAACAATTGTTGGTTTATGGAATATTGATGTATAATAAAGTTCACAGTATGGCCACGCCTTCACTAATTTCTCCATCAACAACTACAAAAGCCCTTTTTATAATTTTTTGTCACAAAAGGACTTCAGAATTCCAAGTAATCTCGCTAATTTGTTAGTTCAAAAAATGTACTAAAAAAAAAAAGGACTAGTAGATTCCCGTGGGGCATCCCAGGTAACATTGATTTTGCTGTGTCTCGGACTTTATAGACTCTTTTGTCTTCGTGTCAAAGTCACCTAGTCATCAAAAACAACAATTTGAAATTGTTAAAAAATGCTTTAAAAGGAATTTGAGGTTTACCCATATCATCTAATTATAAAATAAAGCAAGTTTATCAAAAATATTTATTTTTTATTTTTTTAGCAATAGATTCCTTGGTGAATGTTCGTTAATACATCATTAGAATAATCAGTTTTTTACTAAAGATAATTAAATGAAAAAAAAACTTAATGTAAGCATAAGCGTTAATGGACTCATATGTAAATGAATCCAGGAACATGAAAAGGTCGTGTGTAAAGCAAAGATAAATATTTTTTTTTTTGTTTATTATAGAATTTGAATTTATTAGTTATTTTTATATATACTTAAGACATATTGCAGGGATAATAAGATTTTTGCTTCAATACTGTGTCTGATAAAATATAGCTTTTGATTAATCGAAAATACGCTTATGAGGTAGAATACATTTGTTGTTATTTTAATATAAATGTTTCATTAACAGCCAATTTTCCATTCTGACAAGATATAAAACGTCTCAGATATTTATAATATATTTTGTGAATATTTTTTTTTCATAATTTTTTTTATCTCTTAAAATATTAAACATAAATTTTATGAATTATTCGCATAAATTACAAAAAATGAAAATGAACATTAAAAATATTAAAAAATTAAAAAACGAATATAATTAACATACTAAGTATGAATTGTTTAAAATATTAACCATAAATTAAATTTACTTTATTTTTGAATGCTTTCATATTAATGATAATTCTGAAAATCATCATAACAACTGTCTCGCAATTTAATATCCGTTTCATTAAACAAAAAAAAAGAATTTAAAAAATCTGTAATATTATAAAACATAAGTTGTAAATGGACATAAACAATTCATAGTCTTCAACAAAGTATGTACGTAGAAAAGTTGCCTCAAATATCGTAAAAAAAAAATTTGCTTAATTTTTTATTGTTTTCTGATAGCTTTAGTGTTGCCTTTGTTGTTTAAAATGAATCTATAAAGAACAAGAAACCCCTTCTAAAACAACTTCTATTTAAATTCTTATTCTATGAAACAATAAAAATTAGACTAATGAATGAAAATCATTTAATATTAAATTAAATAAAAATAATGAAAACATTGAATAAAAAAATACATTTGGCATTATTAAAATGACTTCACGTTTGCATTACTTAAACGACAAAAAAACATATAAAAATATTAAATTTCAAATAAAATAAATTATTTTTCAATTCAAATAAAAAAATCCTTTAAAAATTTGATAAGGCGTATTAATAAGAAAAGCTATTTTTATAATTTTATTATTTTTTAAATATTCAATTTGATAATTGTAACACCATTAAATAAAGGTAACTAATTAGATAAAATTTTTTTTAGTCAAATGATATAACTGACCTGAATTGAATGATTCAAGATTTATATTTGTATTCATCGAAATGCAAAATATTTATTCATTAGATATTTATAATTGCTTCTATTAGGCTAAAACAAAGTACACTTGAATTCATGGTTGCCGAATTTAATCATTAATTTGGCATCAACTAGATAATTTTCAATTCGCAACAAAGTTGAGTTATCCTTTTTGTGTATATTTCCAACTAATTTTGCCATCTACAAAACAAATGCCGTAGGCATTAGTTTGCATGAATATAAATGCAGCAAATGTTAATTGGAAAGTTTCTTCATTATCTCATAAAGTTTAATATCTATGGAACTAGTTATTTACTAACTTTTGACAAAGTACACTGGATGTTAATTTATTCAAGAACAATATTGCAATTGAATCATCGATCAGTTCTTGTCTGGCGTGACAAAAGTTACTACAATAACCTCTCCAACTTAGGGAAGCACTCATTTTCACCACTTTTCATACAAATAAAGATCTCATTCAGTTACCACACGAGGGCATTAGCTTAAAAAAAATGAGAGTGTTTGTTGCAAGTCATTTATTCTCTTACCTCAACGTTTCAACAGTCTTCTTCCTAAAAGTAGGTTTCAGTCTCGAGGTTTTCACGAAATTAATTTCCTGCCTTTTCTTGAAGTGGGATGTATCGATAGAGGTTTTTAGCGCCTGACTGAGGAAGAACAAATATGTAGAAAAGGCTTAGTGGAAATGATGTCGTAAATAAAATTGCATAAAAAATATGGTTCAATTCTTCATCTGATGAATATGTAGTTCCATAATTTGATTGCTGGGAGAATATTTCTTCATAATCCAATGTATTTCATTACTTAAATTAGATTGCTCTTGAATTAAATCGTATATTCCTTTGGTAATTAGTTAGATCTTTGGTTTAATTACTTGCTTTTGGCTTTGCTGGAACATAATTAATCTTCCATACATCATTCGCAAAAAAAAAAGAAAATCTAATTTACATTTTATTTCATATATTAGGCATAGGTTATGTTTATTTATAGACAGAAAAAATAGTAAACAGTTATAAATGCTGTATTAAACTGTATTTTTTGCATTATAATTTAAAAAATAAAACTTAAATTCTTCCTTTCTTTTCTCCCATCGTACAAAATAGGAAATTTTTGCCTAGTAATAATTATCTTTCAAGGACAATGGTGAGTTAGTTTTAAGAATAATTTCTAGTATAAGAATACAAATATAGTTTCTGTTATATGTGCATGACTACGTAAATTTTAAATATTTTTCAATTAGTGAAAAATAATGAAAATTTAAAATTAATTATTAAATTTTCAAATTATTTTTTACAGGAATTAACTGACAAAAGTAAAACGAACAAACTATGGTACGATTGAACAATAAAGATATTTCAAATCTTAGATGATCATGGAAGTTTCTATAGGTTCTAAAGGATTTCAAATGAAAAAAAAAGATATACATATTATTTGTTAGTATAATAACGAGAATCAACTTTTGGTGGGAATTTTTAAAGGTTCTAATGGTTGTTCCCAATACAGGATTATATTTAAATTTTAATTGTTCACAAAACAGGTTCTATTGTTTTCTTCCTAAGTAGGTTCTGATTTTGGATTAAGAGGCAATTGAAATACTCTTTTAATACATTATGTAAAATATTTTGCAAAGAAAGTTGACCAATCAACTAATAAAGCAGTAAATTACCTACTATTCTTAAAAATCATTGTTAATAGTTTTTTAATCGACCAATGTAATTGTAAAACTAACTAATTAAAATTATCGCAAAATATTTTATGAGCAAAGATGTTTTTGATGTTTTTATTAACAGGAATTACTGAATAAAGAAATTATATTTTTTTCAATTATTTATACAGTAAAAGCTATTTTAATAAATAATAATTTAAAATTGAATAGCATCAAAACATAAAGATAAAACTTAACCGTTGTTATAAGTAGAAGAACTAAGGAACAGTGATGTCAAGATAAAATAAAGCTGCTAAAAATATCAAAACATGTACTGTTAATTATTTAACTGGAGTTTTGGGGGAAAATACAGCATTCAGCAGTTTTTCATAATGCAACAAATAATGCTGATTCTACACATTTTTTGTCGTTATGGTGTTTCTAGGCGGTTGAGATTATTAAGAAGTTCTGTAATGATGCTAAAGCGTGATCAGAAATTTCAAGCATTTCAGAAGAACCTTACAAGAATGAATAATGTAAGGCGGTGGTTCACAAAATGTGTTGCAAAACTATTTTTTGCGCATAAAACTAAACCCTTTTTAATCAGTAGTGAATTAATAACAAAAAAAAAACTTAGCTACCAGAGTTATATCGGAACACTTTTTTGTGAGCCCAAGTTTTTAATTATCGTGAATTTTGAAGTTATTAATTATTGGATTATCATGAAAATACGTTCGGTTTTTTATCGTGTACTTAAATGGTGAAAACCGAAATTAACTTTCTTGCCAACCCTATATTATTCCCCTCTAATTTCGTAAGAAATTTTCGAACTCCTATCTTTTAATACAAATTTATACATGCCATGATAGAAAATCACATCTGATGATGAAATATTTTTAAACAACTTGGAGGTCTTATCATGTTTAAGAAAAGAACATTTTTTTAAAATTAATTTTTCACTTATCTCAAGCATAAATGTTGATTATTTTTCCGAGGAAGGATTAAATAATTTTTTTGGTTTTCTACTGTTACTGTAAGTATATACCAGTTGGACGATTGATTAAAACTAGAATTGCCTATGCATTCATAATTGTAAAATATTGTTTGAAGATGTACTTAAAAACTAATTTATTACTCTGGGTTTTTGCAAAACACTGTTGTTTCTTATTCCACTTGGTAAACAGCAACACCTAGACTGAATCCACTAACACATGTGGTCTCAGAAGGAAGGAAAGGGGGACAGTTTCTGTTGGGATGCACCCGTAGGTAGAAGTCTGGCTGGAAACCGCTGGCTCCGTGACGCGGACTTTTTACGGGTCAGGATTATGAGCGCTACGCCCATCGCTCTGCTGTCATATTAGATAGGGACCTACGGATTAAAGTGGATTCTGAACCACTACGAACATCCATGGCACCACCGGGACTCGAAACCGAAACACGTGATACCGAGTTCCAGCGCTACTTGGCAGTCAGGTTAGTCTTAAAATACTGGGTGATAAAACAAAGAATCTTTACTATATTTAATTTTATATAGACTAAGGAAGAAATCCACTACTGATTGCTACAAGAATTACACATTTTTATTTTGACTTTTTAATGTTATTCTGAAGCCTGATAGTTGAGTGACTGGCTGTCGGCATCGCAGGTTTCGAGTTCGAATTCTGAATGTGGCATGAATGTTTTTAATGATTAGGAATACACTTTAAATCACAGGTTCCAGTCTAATTGGACTGTAGAACTTGAAACCCCACCCGTAAAAAAATAAAATCTCATGTTTTGGAATCTTTCAGTAGGCAGACGGTCTTGTCCCACCATGGGACTATTGCGCCATTAAAAAATATTGCTCTAATGTTAAAATTTTGTAATCTAAGAGTAGAGAAATATTAGCTTGCATTTCGAAATATTAATACCTCCCATGAAATGTTTTATATTTATATTCTATCAATAAAAAATGTGATTGAAGCTTTGTGATTATAAACAATAAACATTTTCTTAGAATTCTATTTATTCTAATATTTCTTAACATACTTTCCTACAAGCAAGTCGAAATCGCATATGTCCATTTAAAATAAGATTCAATATTATCTGCCTGTCTGGGGTATATATATGTATATAAGTCTGCATTTCAAGCCAGACTAAAACTTACTTATTATTTTCTGTAGATGTCTAAAGAAATCGAAGCAGAATAAGGGCTCTTATGTCAAAAGGAATTCTATTCGAAATAGAATGGTTTACGCCAAATGGAATTCTATTACGACGAGCATTAAGTACTTTTAAGTGGCTTCTTACAAAAGCATTCTATTTCTACGAATGGTTTGAGAAAAAGGCTATTTGATTCTTTTAACTGCTCAAGCAGTAACTTTTCTTTTAAACCTCCCGAGATCTCATTAGATCAGAAAGTTGGTTTAGTTCCTCGAAACCTTTTCATACCCTGGAGATACCTCACGTTGAATAACTTTCCTCGACATTTGAAGGAGATTTTAGTGCTAAAAGTAGATCATTAGAGCACATATTTTTTTTACTGCAAAGAAATTTGAAACTACGAAATTTTTAAAGATATTTTAAAATATAAAAATTTAAGATAAAATGAATTCTGCTCGGCAAATTTCAACTTATCTTGTGTGAACATTCATTCTAGAACGGATGAATAAACTCAGGAATATAACAATGTTTAATAATGCAAGAGATATATGAAGCAATTTAATGGAATACTACAAGAATGGACAAATTCAATACCCACAGGAACATAGCAATGAATAGATCAAGAACTTCATGAAGAATGAATTGTTCAAGAATCTTTAAAAGAATATATACAAAATTAAGATAAATGTCGTCGCAAATGAAGAATGACGTATTCCAAATTCTACCAGAAACACTATAACATTCAATAGCCAAAAGAATATATATAAAGTTTGAAAATTCTAGGCATTAATGAAGAAGGAAGTATTCCAAACAATACATTATTGCTATAATAAGAAGCACTATACAGCTCAATAGCCATGGGAAAATGCCAAAGATGATAAATATGAAATTTCAAAAAGAAGGAATTGATCCACTCCCCTACGGGTACTTATAGCCATTGATATACAAATGTTTAAAATCCCAACCCAAAACATTAAAAGTGTTTCAAAACCATACTACGAAACACTTCCAGCAAAAGCCAAATCCTCCAGAAAATTCCTGAGGATTAACGTTAGTCATGAATCATTTCAAGAGTTAAGGGGCCCAAAGTACCATTTTCCGTCAAAATTTGTAATGGAGTTTTTATTTACTTGACCCTCATTTTCGGATAACGTCACGAGCCCCTAACCAGGACAGCATCATGTTCACACATGATAATAACGATTTTACCTTTAACGTGAAAAATAGTAAAAGCTATAAGTACTTAGGAAGCCCAACCCCAGATTCTTTGGTTAAAGTGCCTTCGGGAATTGAATCATGGATTCTCCGGGGAATGGAGGCAGGGGAGAAATTGATATCTGGCGACGCTTAACTGACGCGAATTAAGAAATGGTGGTCTAAAAATGCAGTGCTTTGCTATCCCTTTGTGTAATTGATTCGTCTGGTTTACCCTTTGGTGAATTACTTTTGTTATTTCCATTGATCTGATTGAATGGTTATCTGCTAATGACTGTCTAGAGCAAAAATGTGGATAGTCTCCTCCAAAAAAAAATGTCTCTCAATCCAATATTACTCTCTTATTGTCAAATATTACTCAACTTTACGTGTAAATGGCAGACATTTTGGCTGCCCAAACTTAATTTAATCATCAATATTGGTGTTTGGTGTACACTACAGTTGTTGGGGTACCCTTTGGTGAACTACTTTCGTTATTTCCATTGATCTGATTGAATGGTTATCTGCTAATGGTTCTGTAGAGTAAAAACGTGGATAGTCTCCTTTTAAATAAATGTAAAAATATTTTTCTTAACTTTAAATATAAATGACAGATATTTTGGCATTTGAAGTTAATTTAATTATAAACATTGGTGTCTGTTGTACACTACAATTATCTGGTGTACCCTACACAACAATTGTCAGGGGTACCCTTTGAAAATTACTTTTGTTATTTCTATTGACCTGATTGATAGCTATCTGCTAATTAATTTGCAGAGAGTAAATATGTGGATAATCTCTTTAAAAATTTTGTAAAAATATTTTCTCAATTTTAAATGTAAATGACAGACATTTTGACAATCCAAAGTTAATTTAATTATCAACAGTTAAAATAAAAATTATGACTTTTTTAAAAACTGGCAGACTTAGCGGAATTAATGGTTAAATTATAACAGCATATGCCTTTTGAAATTGGAAAAAAATGTTAAGATCTAACAATCCTATTTTAATAAATTTGAAGATTTAATAAGATATTGAACATATTTAATAACTATTTTAGCATACTTACATGATAACACCAAATGCAGATAAAACTGATTATATCTGTTAATGAATTTTTTTAGTTAGATATATTCGCTAATTTGATTATTGTTGTGACATAATAATAGTTTTCTATCCAAAGCTTACATTTAAATATGTTTCATTGAAGATTATTTTATGTTATTGGTCATTATAAATATAAAACAATTAAAATTTTCATGTCTTAATGTGAGAAAATTTGGACAATAGGATCTCATTTTTTAAAAATAAAGTTAAAGAACTGTAGATGAAGCAATTTTTTCCTTCGACACCAAATGCGTTTTCCTTATACATTTTAACATTGGTCACATGTCGTAAATCTGTAGCATGAAATCATCAGCTGCTTAGTTATTGGTCAATATGTTGTTACCATAAAAAGTAATTAAATAATGGCATATTCCTGATATAATGGTATCCTGGTAATAAAAGTGTAATACTGGTACTTCAATTAGTCTTAAAGTTGACAGTGAGAGATCAAACTGAAGAAGCCACACCGCAAACATTTAACTATCTGCTTTAACTTAGTGCGTGGGGACATTCTGAACAGACCAATTTATGTCTTGGAGGTATTTAAGGCCGATGAACTCATGAATCTGATCTGATTCAGATGAGAGAGATCAGAAAAGAAGAAACATTAATTAAATAAATAAATTTCGACTCCACTTAAATTAATTCAAGAGTTAATCTATCTTAAATATACAAAAAGGCTCATCATATAGTGATGTTTTTAGTGAAGAGTGAATACATATATATCAGATATATAATAATAATACATATAGATAATAATAGATAATAAATATATATATAGTGAATAATATACGACAATACATTATTTATTTAATTAAATGAATAGTTTTATCATTATGTTTTCAATTGCTTTAATTTATCCCTCGCATGAGGGTTTTTGTAAAAATATGCCAAATGCACAAAAGATGTGACAAAATTGTAGTCAATTTGATGATATTAGTAACGAGATTAACCAATGTAGTTAGTAACTTTGGCTAACCGATCTTGCGGGATGTCTTGACAGCTATTGATTAAGCATTGAATAGATGGCGGAAGCCCAACATTATTCTGGGATTCGGCCAAAGGATATATAAAAGGCTAACAGTGACTTGTTAGCATTAGTTGAATCCTGTTTTCGATTAGTGAGTTTAACTATTGAGGCTTAGTTAAGGTTTTGTCTTCGTTCACTTAACTAAGTGTATTTATTAGTGCATGTTTTGCTATTTGTTATTTGTGTGTTTGTCGTTAAATAAATAAATTGAGTGAAACTTTTCTTTCTTTTTAAAAACAACTGTTTTACATGGCTGGCAATTCCATAAACAAGAAATTTATGAAAATTTCGTTACAGTAACAACATACCTCATTTTAAAAGTATCCTGTTAAATGGTTCTTACCTTTTATTTTGTTCTAAACTCACTTTTGTAATTTCAGTTTCAAATAAAACGCAGATCTTTGAAAGCATATTCGTTTTCTGTTAAGAATCATAATCTGGAAACTGATATTTTTAATGTGACAAAATTAAAAGTAAAATCATATTATATTTCATTACAACTGTTAATATTTGTAAAAATAAACTTTCTTGTCAAAAATATGTATTTGAAGAATAGAAGTACTATTCATTATTACAAAAAAGACTATATTTTAGTAATCAAATTCATAACGAATACAATTTCAAGTGAAAAGTTGAAATGCATCATAATTTTGCAGATAAAAACGCCCAAATTGATCCTAATTGTTATAATATTTGTACATTGAAAATACATTAGATTCAAAAACTGTTATAAGAAATTTTGTTATAAAATAAAAAGTTGTTAAACTGTTATAAGAAATTAGCATGAAAAATACTTATTAAGAAAATTATAAATTGGAAAAAACTATTTAACAAGCGAGAAATATTTAAATAATGCAGCTGAAAAAAATACAGAGACAGTTCAAGATCTTTATGATAATATAAACGAGGGCTGCAATGACGTTATTCGATTTAGCACTAAATAATCAAGATTTACTTGAAGATATGTTACGCATCCAATAATTTACCCCAACAATGAACAACTAATATGAAGATCGGGGAAACGGTATTCATCAAAAAAAAATTCCGAAACACTCCAATTTGTGGCCTTGCCGTGGTGGATGGGACTCGAGAACCTACAACTGTTGGAATGACTTGGAGTCATTTTTTTCGTCAAAAGAGTGAAACTAGCCATCGGCCATCAGTCCCCCTCCTTTAAAAAATATTATAAAGGATTCGTCGATATTTCGGTGAAAAATATTTAACAATAAGAAATATATAAATAACAACAATAGCAAAAATATTAACAACGTTAATGCAGCAAGGTCATTTTATATATTTCAAATTATTCTTCAATACACATTCCGGAAAGTATCTTCATTTAAATGAAAACTCATTTTAAGTGAAGAATTTTTTCCCAGATAATTTAATTGGCGAATATTAATAACTATTTCATTTTAATTTCACTTACTGATTTTGAATAAAATATTAACAATAAACTAACTTTATAGAAAAGTAATTTAAAATAAAAAAAATAACAAAAAATATTTTTTTTTTTATTTTCTAACCTAATCTTTAAACAGTTTATTTTGGAGAAACTGAAACTGTTTATAAGTTAAAATATTCAGATGAAAAAAATCATTTTTACTGACTTCATAGTTTCTTATTAAATTAAAAAAACAAATGTTAAACATCAATAAAAAAATAAATACATACCAAATACGATGCAAAATTATACAGAAAAGCTTTTCAAATCGATTTTCATTCAATGAGGATTTGATTCATCATATTGGATTAATAAAGTTCAACTGACAGTCCTTTGATATTCCTAGATTGAAATTTTGAGCTCCTGCATATGACAAGCTCCCTTTGATCTATTTATCTGATATCCCATGTTTGCCATTCATAAAGCGTTGTAGCTATTGCTATAGATAAATCTCTAAAGGTAACATTGTATGCTTTAAATGCGTAGGCTACCACCAGCGGACTTTATTTGCTACATAATATCAATACCAATGTTACACTGGTGTTGATGTGGGAGGTTTCTGAATAGTTATTCAAGAGGATATTGATCATTAGAGTTAAATAATTTCTTTTCATTTTCTTTTATTTATACTGTCTGATGTTATAATACTTTATTTTTTTAAATCAGATGTGGCTAATGTTATTGTCTAATAAGTTAAAGAACTGTGTGTTTGTCCACTATTCAGAGATATTACTGCAGATTTCACATACTTGCAAAAACATTTATTTAAACGAAAAAACTTAAAATTTCAAAAAAATTAACAAATTTATAAGAAGGTATATAAAAGGCAAGGCGATTTAAGTGTGCTATTATTTAACGCATTATGGTTCATCAATCAACTTATTTGTTATAATGGTTGAATACATAGTTCAATTATATATTTTTCCGTTATTGAATCACCATCCTTCCATTTACGAAATAACATATAAATTTATTCGTGTCATTTTCCTAGAAATTACATAATTTATTATCGATATTTAACATTTTTTTTCCTATAAAAGAGAGAATTTTTTAACTAAAAATATTAATATTTCATACGTATAGGTTTCTGAAAATCAAATTTCTTGGCCATGCATTATTTTTTTGTGAATGACTTAGAGGATATTCAGCGTTAATGAAGGATTTTTTTTAAAAAAATTAGAAGTTGTTCCTTAAATTAAGTAATTTGAAATTTTTTTAAATTTTTAAAATAACATAAAATTTATTTGTTTAACAGTATGAGCTTATCTAACTCTTTCAAAGCTTTTTTTCATCTCAATCTTGTAAATTTGCAATAATAAATTGACAAAATTTCTTGTAAATACAGTAGATTTTTAATCTTTCAATACAAGCACTCTTTTTTAATAAAAAATTATTTTTTATTAACTTTATTTTCATAGTAATTTTAAAGACAAACAAATCTTAAATCACAAAGAAAAAAGTGTCTCTTTTCACTAACAAGTCTAGATTATTATAAAATACGCTGTACTTTAAAGGTTTGTTGTTGACATAGAACAGGCTTATATTCAGATATGAAATCGAAGTATTTTGCAAAAAGAGAAGAAAAGGCTTTTAGCATTACGCTATACACTCTTCCTAAAGCCTAATGATATTTTTTCGATTGGGTACTAGGCTTTCAGGCATCGAACTTGGCGTGATGCTAAAGATAAAGCTGAAGCCATCACGGCACTCGAATTCACCATTATGACTTGGTTGTAAAAGGCTTCTGCCATCTCATAATGGCAAAAGTGTTTGCAGGTACATGATTGCAAATATGTTGATATGATTGAGTAGAATGATGGGTATGCGTGCATTTTATCAGTTCTTTCTGATGCATAAACAGGTTTATTTTTCTTCTATATGCAAAAAGGGCCCCAGTTTCCATTAAGCCTATGTCTTAAATTTATCATTATAATTTTGCATAGATTAGATTATTATTGCCTAAAATAATATATTGCCAATATATGCTGGGATGATTTTTCAAAGTGAAAAAAAAAGTTTTTATTTTATTTTACCTATTAATATTGCTTTAAGCGATTTATATTCATTTTTATTAAATGATTTTTCCAATTTTAACACACCATAATTACACCATTCATCATTATAGTAGAAGAAAATGTTTCATTCAAAAATCAGACGATGTCGACAACATTTTAAAAGAAAATAATAATACTTAAAAAATAAATCCATTTTAATAAAAATATATAACACCTTAACAAAATATTTTCATTTTAAATATAATCATGATAACATAACTATCCATCTTCAATTTTTTTTATATGTTACATTCAAATAAAAATTTAAACTAGAATTTAACAACGACTTAACAGCATAATAACAATTCTCGTTTATTCTCATGGAATAAATTGTTCGTCCCATGAATTCCGCTTCTGCTGGGAATTCTTCCGAATTAATGTATGACAAAGCCTCATTTTTTTAGTGCCTTGCAAACTTCCCATTGAGGCAGAAATTCCTTTCTCGAAGATATTAACATTCTGCAAGTTATAAACATTTAATTTTTATGATATGCAGGAAAGATGATATGAATGTATGACCACAACAACTAAGTGGTTTCTTGAAGAAACAAAGTAAATTACTAGTAAGTATTAAAAAAGTCGCAATCTTTTGAACAATATTTGAAGCCATTATATATAGAATAAACACGGCCCTTTACTCTATAGAATAAACACGGTTTATAAACACAGTTTATAAAAACAGTTTTATTTTGGTTTATAAAAACAGTTTTATTTTTTGGTTTATAAACACAGTTTTTTTTTTTTTATTCGGTTAGATGGTTTTAATAATGTCGTATCAGAGTTTTATATGTGCTGCTGAAAAAAATCAGCCATAACAACCATAAAAGACTGCAAGAAATATAAACAATGCCTTCCTAAAAATTCTCGTGAAACTGTATCTTATTTATATATATATGCTGCAATTTCAGAGAAACCATAACACAAATGCCTTTATGAAATTTCTGGGAGAAACAAAAACATTCTCTCCGGGCATTCCTAGCATTTCTTTTGGCTATTAATTTTAACTGTACCACTGTTCTACTGTGTTCAGACTGCGGCTATTTATTTGCATGGCATACATTTCCTGATATTGAAGCTTTTATTGCCGATCATCTTTTCATTATACAGCAGCAAGCTCTTCTAATAACATAATCTTAATTCTTTCTTTTTTTTTCATGCTTTTGATAATTTATAAATATTGCAATAATAATAATTTGTGAATATATTTCAGGAATATGTTAAAACATATTTTCCAAGTTAAATAACCTGGCCTATTATTATTAATACTTTGTGCCTTCTTATTAAATAAATAGTGACCATTTGATCAGAAATATTATTTTAAGCGATTTATATAAATTTTAATTAAATAATTTTCAAATTTAACACACCATAATTCAACCATTCCTCATTATAGTAGAAGAAAATATTTTATTCAAAAAATTAAAAGTTGCTGACAAGATTTTAAAAGAAAACAATAAGCACTGAAAAATAAATCCATCTTAAATATAATCATTATAACATAACTATCCATCTTCAGTTTTTTTTTTATTTATTTATTATTTTTTGGTATATTATTTTTAAAGAAAACTAGAATTTAACAACGACTTAACTACGTAATAACAGTACCCGTTTGTTCTCAAGAAATAAATTGTTCGTCCCATGAATACCGCTTCTGTTGGGAATTCTCCCAAAAGAATTTCCTCATTTTCCAGCTTTACAAACGTTCCATTTAGGAAGAAATTCCTTTCTCAAAGCTATCAACACTATGTAAGTCTATAAACACTTAATTTTATGATATGCAGGAAAGATAATCTGAATTTATGACCAGAAAAACTAAGTGGGTTTTTGAAGCTTCAAATCTGATGCTTATGCAATGAAAAAAGGCTCAAACTTTTGAACAATATTTGAAGCTATTACAAAAAGAATAAACACAGTACTTTTTTGGTTTATAAGCACAGCTCTTTTTGGTTTATAAAAGCAGTTTTTTATGTGTAACATGTTTTTTTTTCTTTAGTTAATGGGTTTTAATAATGCTGTATCAGAATTTTCTATGTGCTGTTGGAGAAAATTGCTATAAAAGACTTCAAGAAATATAAACAGTGCCTTCCTAAAAAAAAAATGCACTTGAAACTGTACCGTATTTGCACATACGCTGCAATTTCATGGGAAACCATAACATGAATGCCTTGTATGAAATTTCTGGGAAAAAAAAAAAAAACATTCCCTCAAACATTCCTAGCATTTCTTTTGGCTATTAATTTTAACTGTACCACTGTTCTACTGTGTTCAGAATGCAGCTATTCCAGCACATATTTTCCTAATATTGAAGCTGATATTGTCGATAATCTTTTCATTATACAGCAGCATGCTATTTTAATATCATAATCTTAATTATTTCTTTTAATTTTTCATGCTTTTGATAATAAATTTAGCAATAACAATAATTTGTGGATATATTTCAGGAATATGTTCCCAAAAAATATATATTATAATTAATACTTTGTGTCTTCGAATTAAACAAATAGTGGCCATTGGATCAGAATCCATAGCACTACAACAGAATTTAGAAGGTAATGTACATTAATAAAAATACCAGGTTTAAGGTAAAATTCACATTTGTTAATTTAATTTGTTGTTGGAATATCACAAAACTTAAAAATTAATTGGCAAGTTCATTGCACAATTTTACTATGTAGGAATAATAATTTGTAATTTCTTTTAAATAATTCAACGCTAAAAGACTAAATCTTCTATTTTACAGAAAATTTCCTTTTAATAAATAATTCAAATTATTATGAGGAACATAATTTCTAGAGCTATTCCTATTTTATTAATGAGAAATGCCAGTTTTTTTATGCACAAAGGGTAAACAAATGTGGCATTTTATAATAAAATATTATAATTAAAAAACGGGAATTATTAATTGTTTTTAACGCTTTTTAGTTAATTTTATATGTTAAAATTAATAACTAATGCAAAAATGAATATACAATTTAAACTGATATAGTTGTTTTGAAAAATTAATTCA
Organism: Caerostris extrusa; assembly: GCA_021605095.1. Taxonomy (NCBI): domain Eukaryota; kingdom Metazoa; phylum Arthropoda; class Arachnida; order Araneae; family Araneidae; genus Caerostris; species Caerostris extrusa. Next base: position 25,419 of record BPLR01007570.1, read on the forward strand.
AAGTATAAACATTTAATACATAAAAACAATCGGGCTAAAACTGTATGAAGTTAATTAAATATTTTATATTTTGTAATAAATGTAAGATGTTACATAATTTAAGAGACTTGAATTTTTACTGCTTCACATTTATTAGTAAATGCGAGATTTCATGTTAGAAATTCATATTTATGATTTCTTTTTATGTTTCAACTTTTTTTTATTATACTATATTGCTGATTTTATTCATAATTGAGGAACGGGTTTTATGATTTATAAATGAAAATTATAGATTAAATTCTATTTAAGTGGTTTATACATCAATTTAGTCTGGTTAGAATATTGATTTTAGTCTTTGCTGATTCTTAATAAACAACTTTCTTACAAAATATAAGTTACCATAATTTTTTAAAAATTATTTTTTAACAATTACTACATTGGGAAAATTTTCATTTTTACTTTGTACTACATAATTATTTTTTACCTTAAAATTTTTCAATGCTCCATTCTTTAAAATAATAAAGTAGACCATAGGTTCTTTATTTAAACTTGGCAAAAATAATACCAATGTGAAAGGTTTATTTTTATTCATAAATTTGACTAAAAGTAAGAAAACTAATTAAATGATTTTTAAACGGTTTTGTCCTTATCTTAAAATGTAATTTCTAAATAATCAAAATGTTTTTCATACGTTACTTAAAAATGGCTTACGGTTAAGAAGATAAAAAGCGACATTGGATCATTTTTCATGTGTTTCTTAAATGTAATTTGAGGTACCCGAATAGCTTTAGCAATTTCTTATGTGGAGGGATATTTCATTGGCTCTAGCATGATAAATGAAAGTACTTTTTCTAGTAAAATTTATTCTGTATAAAATTATGTCGAGGAATTGGTATGCTTGAAGCAATATTAGGTAAAAAAAAAAAAAACATCTAGTGTATTAATGAATCTTTCGCTTTAACATAAAAGCAGATAATCACATGCTTGAATTTTTCTGTTGTCTTATGCTATAAAAAACTAATTTTTTATCTTTAAGATATTTTTGTTAATGTTTCTAATTTTACTTACAGTATTTTTTTTTTTTTTATTTGATTTTATATTTCATTTTTTTCCGTAAGAAAAGATTACACTACATAAGCAACCTTTTTATGTCCCTTTTCGAATTATCTACAATCATTTGGTCGAAAGGAATGTACTTTTTTGTTTGAAAAATTTTTTTTTTTGTTTACAGTTATTCTTTCATAGTTGATGCTGAAATTCTAGTGCTTGTGCAGATGGTGGTAATTCAGTTACTTTTTAATTTTATAAATGTTAAAAATGTTGCAGATAAATTTTGCTTTCATTTCAATCAGCATTTACGTCATTCAAAATAAAAGTTGATTTTTTTAAAACACGAGATTCTTCAAAAGGTCATATTTAAATTGGTAGTGGATTTGCTTAAATATTTTAAGTTACAATTAATGGGCCTTTTGGTATGAATTTGTAAATACGACCTACTCGTGGCTCAGTGGCAACTGCACGGCTGATGAGCATTAGGGCTGAGTTTCCATCCTCTGTTGGCTTTGTTGTGGACACTGTTGCAAAAGACGAGGAGACTCGATAGCGTTTGGTATGTTCAACCTCTTTCCCATTACTCAGACAACCTGGTGGGACTTTTCCGGGCTTTCTCCCATACGATACTCAAATGCCGGGGTAGTTCCCCTAATAATCATCCGATAGGCACTGCCCTCCTTTTCCAGCGATACGGAGCCAAGTCATAAGTTGCCCTTTCATTTCATCCATGAGTAACTCCATGGGATGTCCTTCCGCACTGCAGGACACTGAGGATTAGATACACATGTGTAAATAGTTTTGGTTCACTTTAATTTTTATTGCCCATCATTTATTTACAAATATTTTTTATTTGTAGTATTTGTAGTAGTTTTTTATTTGTGTTTTTTTTTTAACTCTTTGCAAAGTATATTTAATTATTTTAATTTTTGCTTATTTTTCGTATAAAATTTTAATAAAGCATGCAATGTGCACGAAGTCCCCCATATATCTTGGTCATTATTCCTTTTAATCACCAGTTCATCATTCAATCACCTTTAAAAGCGCTACAGATTCTTGAAACTTTCTTGAACCAGTAATTATAATTATCCACCTGCGAGTCCAGCCATTAGACTGCTGAAAAATTTAACATTTTCCCAATTAGCCAGACGATAGAAAACAAATAGCGTTTTCAGGGAAAAGAACTCATGAAAGTCATTAGATTCAAGATCGGAGGGGGAGGAGATGATAGAACAGTTCCGAACAGTAATTTTGGATGTTCTGGGTAGTACAACCAGCTGCATAATTGCCGTTTCTTACGCTCATTTATAATTGTAGGACCTTGAATGTCACGCAATTTCCGAAGAACGAACTTCGGCAGCGTTATATATTTTTGAATTGAAAAAAAAAATAATATTCTTCCCTAGGTGACATGCTTTATTTTTCTGAAAATTAAAAAAAAATTTTTTTAATGATTTAAATTAAATTTTTAAAAATGCTTTCATTTTCTGAAATTAATTTTTATTCTCATTATTTGAAGAAAAAAATAAATTTAACATTTTTATTATCTTTATTCAATTCCTACTATTAGCTCACACTCTCCCTATATATATCTTGTTCAAATTTTCAATCGTTCATAAAATACTCTTTATTCCTCCAATCAAGTTCGAATGCATTTTTTTTTTTAACTTGTGGTGTATGACACTTGATGTTAATACAGTTTTATCAAATATTAATTCATTCATTAAATTTAATTAATTAATTATATTTTTTTACATTTAAGTTGCCTATATCAAACAATAGATGGCGCCAGATAAACTTAAAAAAAATGAATGAAAATTATTTATAAAGGACTTTCTGCAATACAGTGAAAAAAAGTAGAAATTGACTTAAAAAAAGTTTGTTTTTATATTACTTGTTATCCCTTTCATCACATTTGATGAAAGTTTGCATAACAGTAGTTATTGTAATGGCTGGCTGTCATGCGAAAGATGACATTACTGAACAGACGATTGCTCGTGCCCCCTTCCCCCTCATCAGTTCCCAGTCTATGGGCTACTGCTCAGATGCATTCGATTAAAATTTCTATTTATATCTATAAGGAAACTTGCCTTATAGGAATTATAGCTTCAAATTCCCCATAAAAATCAACTTTATGCAGGGGAAATTGTAATTTTTACAAAGTTGTAAATGTACGCCTATGTAACATCTCCAAAAATTAAAATTACCAATAATCATGTAAGAGTTTTGACTATTACTTTTTGTTTAGAAAATTGTTGGAAGATGTGAAAAACGAGTTGTTGAAACTTTGTCCACGAGTTGTCCTAAAAATCACGCAATTCCACTTTATATAGCGAAAATTGTAATTTTTACAAAGTATTGCATGTATGTATGCCTGTAGACACAAAGCGTCACTAAAAGTTAAAATTATCGACAATAATGTAAGATCTTTGACTAGTATTTCTGACAGGACATATAAGTAGGATTTCTGCTAATAAAATGAGGACACTACAAAAAAAAAATACGTTAAAAAATTATGGTAAAAATATGCTTTTTCTTTTAAATATTCAAACTATTTTGGTTTACTTACATGATCAATATTTAATGTAAGAACCCAATATTAGTCTCATAACCATACAAAGGTTCAGAATTGTTACCAAACACATCATAAAATAACAGAGCCATGAAACTTTATCAGTGTTAGTGGGAGTGGTGTGTAATGTTAATAATCTTTTTCCTGCGAAATATGATGCTTTTCTGGATTGCTAGAAGATAGGATTAACTCACTTTTCTTGGTTTATCTGCGTGACAAACCTTTCGGTGGGTTCATCATTATTTATCATTCTTCCTATTTCAGTTACAATACTTAGATTGGATAGTACTATCATATTTATGATAAAACATCTGTTGTATTGTCATAATTATTTAATGTCGATGTGCAAATTGCGCAATATGTTTCCTGGAAGGGAAGGGGACGATGTCATAATATAAATGAGTTACATGATAGGTTTGGTTTGTCGCTCTACGGTCTACTTGTGCACACGAGACAGGGCTAAACAGACCGGAATCAACAGTTTAAGTGGATTACTACTACAACTACTATACCACATCACATTACTGTGCCTAGAGCTGAGTTACCCTTTAAGGCTCTTTCCCACCGAGCCGTGAGGCATTGAAGCGTGTAGCGTTGACCAAACACTAGCCTCACGGCGTTCGCCTGAAACCCGTTGTAAATCCACCGCTTCGAGTTGACCAACTTTCAACTCTCAAATGCTTGCAGCATAATGTGATTTCGATTGAACTAATAGTAGATCTGTCATCTAGTAGAAGTAACTGCAACTTCACTTGGCATAAAGTGATTTCTGAAGTTACGTTGTGAATGGGTCGAAAAACTTTCTTCACTGCCGCGTGACGCCTCGGTGGGAAAGAGCATTTACAGTTTGGGAATGGTGTGGGTGAGAAGTATGATTGGGGTCTGTGACGCTGTACGGTCATATGGGACTGGGACCTACGACTTAAAATGGATTCTGAACCACTAACAAAATCCATGCCACCGCCAGGATTCGAACATGGAGCATGTGGTACCAAAGGCCAGAGCGATAGTCAGTGGGTCAACAGGCCGCTGTATGATAAAACAAAAATAACTTTGATAGAAATATTCACAATTACTGAATCAATATGCATACGCCTATTTTCATTTTACCCAAATTATTAATTTTCTTATTATTAGCTCTTAACAATTTATTATCTTAATTAACCCATTTACCCAACAAAGCGTGCTTTATTGTTAATAAGCCAATTAAGAAAGACTTTTTAATAATAAGATTATTAATAAAAACTAAGAAATACGCAGCTTTTCTTTAATCGCATTGCCCTAAAAATAGAGAGGCTATATTACAAACTATGAATTATTTCAAATTAAAAACACCAATAATAAATAACTGCTTTGACCATTTTTTTTTTCAATAAATTGAATATAATAAATTTAAACGGGATCTTAAAAATTTAATCTTTTAAATTAAATAGTTTTGTTTAATTTTAAATTTATATTTGATTAACAAATTGAGTAATATTAATTTAAAACAGATATTTATGAATTTAAACTGAATATTAATTTATAAGGAAATATTCTGTTATGAAAATTATTATTTTTTAGATCCAAAGACAGATTTATAAGTATTTAAATCTGAAGAAATGATATTTAAAACAAAAAAAGCTTACTTTTCTTAGTTATCAGAAAATGAATTATTTCTATTAATGATTAATTAAAATTAAATAATTAAGATATTAAAAAAATTATAAATTAATTAAAAGTGTGCAATTATTTTAACCCATTTACCCAACTAAGCGTGCTTTATTGTTAATAAGCCAATTAAGAAAGACTTTTTAATGATGAGATTATTAATAAAACTAAGAAATACGCAGCTTTTCTTTAATCGCATTGCCCTAAAAAATAGAGAGGCTATATTACAAACTATGAATTATTTCAAACTAAAAACACCAATAATAAAATAACTGCTTTGACCATTTTTTTTCAATAAATTGAATATAATAAATTTAAACGGATCTTAAAATTTAATCTTTTAAATTAAATAATTTTATTTAATTTTAAATTTATATTTGATTAACAAATAGAGTAATATTAATTTAAACAGATATTTATGAATTTGAACTGAATTATAATTATGAACTGAATTATGAACTGAATATTAATTTGTAAGGAAATATTCTGTTATGAAAATTATTATTTTTTAGATCCAAAGACAGATTTATAAGTATTTAAATCTGAAGAAATGATATTTAAAAACAAAAAAGCTTACTTTTCTTAGTTATCAGAAAATGAATTATTTCTATTAATGATTAATTAAAAATTAAATAATTTAGATATTAAAAATTATAAATTAATTAAAAAGTGTGCAATTATTTGACCAACAATATTTATGATTGTTTTGACTAGCATAAATACAAAAAAAATAAATAAATAAATCATCAAAACTTAAGCACTTCTGCCTATTTTTACACATGACATCATGACATATCTATGTATTTACACATGACATGACATACTCTTGACATCGTGACATACCTGTATATTACATGACATCATGACATACCGTGACATGACATACCTATGTATTTACACACACGACATCAGGACATACCTATATGTTTGCACATGACATTATGATAGATACCCATGGCTTACACATGACATGATACTCATGACATCCTGGATATACCTATCCATTAAACACACGACATCATGACATACCTATCTATTTACAAATGACATCATGACATATCTATGTATTTACACGTGGTATTATTTCAAAATTCTGTGATTGAAATTACTTGTTGAAATTTTCTCAGAATAAAACTATTTTGCCAAAAATACTTAGAATATAATTTTTAATACTTTACAAAATACTTTTTTACAGAATACTTTAAGAAGAGCTTAGCATATCTTATTAAGAAATGCATTCTATATTAACATCTTCAATCACTTTAATATGTAACTTAAACGTCTATACATTTGAACATTTCAAACGAAATGCCTTTGCAAACTTTCAAGTAATTTTAAAATCTTTACAGACATTTTAAAAACTCTTGAGACAGTTTTCCAAGCTTCTCTAAAAATGAATTATTAAAATTTATAACTTGTAACTTGACCATTAATCGATTGTGGCAGTAAACATGTTTTAAGTTTTAGATTACTTTAAATTATCTTCAAATCTATATCTGGAACCCATGAAGATTAAATATTAAACATTTCCGACATAATAACTTTAATTCGTCTGAAACCTTTAAGAAACATCCTTAATATCCATTTGCCATTCTTCCAAAAGACTTATTTAGTATGTTTTGTTTATTTTCGTGTAAAATTTAAAATACTCGGAAAACTACAGACTGACAGATTTCAGTATATATATATATATATTATTCAGTGAATATATATATATACATCATCATCATCATCATCATCGGCGCAAAAACCCCATTGTGGGGCCAAGGCCATCTGCCTACTGGCAGATTACGAGACGAGAGATGTTTTTCTATTTACGATGTAGGGTTGTCAGTCCTACGCTCAACAGCCATATATATATATACACTGAAGTGACAAAGTCATGGGATACCTCTTAATATCGTGTCGGCCCTCCTTTCGCCCGGCGAAGTGCAGCAACTCGACGTGGCATGGACTCAACAAGTCGTTGGAAGTCTTCTGCAGGAATATTGAGCCATGTTGTCTCGATAGACGTCCATAATTGTGAAAGCGTTGGATGGTGCAAGATTTTGGGCACGAACAGACCTCTCGATGATGTCCCATAAATGCTCGATGGGATTCATGTCGGGCGATCTAGGTGGCCAGATCATTCGTTGTTGGAATTGTCCAGAATGTTCTTCAAACCAATCGCGAACAGTTGTGGCCCGGTGACATGGCACATTGTCATCCATAAAAATCCCATCGTTGTTTGGGTACATGAAGTACATGAATGGCTGTAAGTGATCTCAAGTAGCTGAACATAAGCATTTCCAGTCAATGTTCGGTCCAGTCGCACCAGAGGACCAAGTCCATGCCATGAAAAAACAGCCCATACCATTACGGAGCCACCACCAGCTTGAACAGTGCCTTGCAGACAGTTTGGGTCCATGGCTTCGTGGGATCTGCGCCACACTCGAACCATACCATCAGCTCTTACCAACTGAAATCGTGACTCATCGGACCAGGCCACGGTTTTCCATTCATCTAGGGACCAACCGATATGCTCACGTGCCCGAGAGTCGCTGCAAGCGATGTCGTTCTGTCAGTAAAGGCACTCGAGAGTCGGTCTTCTGCTGGAATATCCCAAGAAAGCCAAATTTTCTGCACAGTTCTAACAGACAAGTCCCTTGCGTCCCACATTGATTTCTGCGGTTATTTGACGCAGTGTTGCTTGTCTGTTAGAATTTACGACTCTTTGCAGACGTCGCCGGTCTCGGTCGTTAGTGGGTGCAGGCGGTCGACCACTGCGCTGTCCATGGTGGGATGTTATGCCTGGAAATTTCATACTCTCGGCACACTCTTGACACAGTGGATCTGGGAATGTTGAATTCCCTAACGATTTCCGAAATGGCATGACCCATGCGTCTAGCTCCAACTAACATTCCGCGTTCAAAGTCTGTTAATTCCCGTCGTGCGGTCATCATCACGTCAAAACCTCTTCACATGAATAACTTGAACAGAAATGAAAGCTCTGCAGCACTGCGCATTTAGACCTGTTCTGCGCGATGCTACTGCCATCTGAAAATTTGCATATTGTTATCCCATGACTTTTGTCACTTCAGTGTATATATATATATATATATACAGTGGATTATGGCCGAAAGTTCTACTACTTTCAAAATGTTCTAAAACAAGAACCACCCATCACAATGAGTTCTAATTTGACTGAACTGAAGAAATTTGAAGAAGGGGGAAACGGTACGACTTAAAAAAAAATTCCAAATAAAGTTCCACCGATTTTTCCCATACAATTTGGTATGACCTTTGCTGTGGTAAATAGGCTTTCCACTAACAGTGTCACAACTGTTGAATAACTTGGAAGTCATTTTTTCCGTCAAAAACCGGAAACAATCATGCACACTACAATTGGTTTAATGTGCAACTCAGGTCAAATACGTTGTCATTTCGATTCAAAATATCTGGCAGCCGAATTCACTTTCTTTATGCCGCTTGCAGCGTCATCTATCAATACACTTTGGAATTGTTTGTGATGTCGTACCGTTTCCCCTTTCTTCAAGTATCATCAGCTCAAATTTGAATTCATTGTGACGAGTGGTTCATTTTTTACAGCATTTTAAAAGTGGGATTTTAATTTAATCACCCTGTTTATATAATATATCTCGGAGAATCAATATGTCAATTTAGTTTTGATAATTGCATGCTTATTTAGTGTAAAATATAAAGCAGACATATTTAGTTTTTATATATAAAGCAGCAAATTATAGTTTTTCAATGCGGACTGCTGTGAAATGCTTTGTACTCGCTCGTCCCGTTAACCTGCTAATTATTTTGAACTACTTATAAAAGTTACTTCAGGATTCAGCTTTGAATCTCTGGTGTTCTGTATTTGGACCACCTACAAACTCCCACAAAAACTTAGGGATAAAAAACTTTAAACTATGAACTCATTTCAGGACATGGCACTTAAGTTGAACTATTATTGTTGACTATTTGGATACGCATTATAAATACATAGGCCGGAACGTCCTTCTAATTAATTGTTAGTTGTGGTTCCTCTTCAAACAACTCAGTATTTTTCCAGTACTCCTTTTTTTTTCTTTTCGAAGCTGAGTTCGAAAGGGAAGGAGGAACGGATGTCCAACCTAATTTAAATTACGATGGCATAATGAGGTAGAGCTGGTTAACCGAAATGATAGCTCCTTTGCAAAGCAATGAACAGCATTGTGATTTAATGGACAGAAAGCATACAAATGAAATTGTCTCTGTATTTGGAGGAAATCTTATATTGGTTTGAGCATCAAAAATCAATTTTTGTATTTTTCAAATTTTGCAAAAATTGATATCATTTCTGCTTTTTCCTATCATTAAAAATTGTCATTTCAAGTTCATTCAAATCCGATACGTTGATTAGATGAATAAATAAAATAGTTGTAAAAAGATTCTAAACAATTTTTATTATTCAAAAACTTTATATTCAAATTTTCATGATATAGTATTTCTATGTCATGAAATATGTTTCTATTTCTATTTCTATATAAATTTTCATGATATATATATATATATATTCAAGTTTTTATGTTAATTTTGGTGGATGTTGCCACTGTAAAATGTAGTAGAATTTCAAAAAAAAAAAATAGGATTGATGGAAAATTCCTTCTTTTATCAATTAAAAATATCTCTTTGCAAATAAAAAAAGCATGAAAAATAAGTATAGTATTTTTCAAGAATTTTAAAAATCAGTCTAAAATGATGCTTAAAAAGTTGAGTATGTACATGTGAGGTTTTACTGTTTTAAAACTGTGTTTATTCCAATTTTTTAAAAACCGAAATTGTTTGTTTTAGTTTTAACAAATAAAATGAATTTAGATCAATCTGATTATTTGCGGAAAAAACATAGATACTCAGAAAAATATGAATTGTTCATATCATGAAATAGGCACGCAGTCAATGCGTTATTAACTAATACTTAACGATATGAATACTTAAAAGAAGTCTTTTACTTAAAAAGCACATTAGATGGTGTTAAAAGAAATTTCTTTGCAGAATTAAATTATATTTGGAGAAAAAAGTTACAGTTGCGCAATGGTTTGTATTTTCAAATTTTGCAAATTGATATCATTTCTGCTTTTTCATGTCCTTAAAAAATTTCATTTCAAGTTCCTTCAAATGCGATACGTTGATTAGATTGATAAATACAATAATTGTAAAAAGTTTTTAAAATTTTTTATTATGCAAAAATGTTTTTATGTAAATTTCGGTCGATGATGCATCTCTAAAAACGCACTTATTTTAATAGAGCTTCAGAAAACAATAGGATGAATGAAAATTTCCTCCATTTTATGAATTAAAGTGTGTTGTTTTGTGTCTAATCCTCAGTGTCTAGCAGTGCGGGACGTTTGATATCTCATGAATAATCTATTCATGGATGGGGGGAATGGGGACTGATTCTGTTGAGATGGAGCACCCGTAGGTAGAAGTCTGACTTGGCAGCAGTGATGCTCTTACAGCTCTTTAAAAACATATATATAGTAAGAGACTGGGACATACTGCTTAAAGTGATTCCGAACCCTACAAATATCCATGTCACCGCCGGGACTCTGACCCGAAACCTGTGGCACCGAGCACCATTAGACACTCGGCCATTCAGGGCTCTCATTAAAGTACTTTTACGAAGAAAAAAGCATGAAAAATGAGTATAGTATTCGCCAGGATCTTTAAAAATCAGTAAAGAATGAAAAAGCTTAAATAGAGGAAAATGTACTTGTAAGGTTTTATTGCTTTAAGATTGTGCTTATTTCTTATTTTTTTTTTTTTTTAAGAAATTGCTGGTTTTTAGTTTTAAGAAATAAAATGAATTTATACTGAAATCTTTATTTATCTGATTATTTGCAGTAAAAACGTAGATACTCAGAAAAAAAAATATGAATTGTTCGTAACTTGAAATAGGCACGCAGTCACTGCTTTCAAAACTCAAATCACGCAGTCAATGCTCAAATTTTGCAAAAATTGATATCATTTCTGCTTTTACATCATTAAAAATTATCATTTTAAATTCCTTCAAATGCGACATGTTAATTAGAATGATAAATACAATAGTTGCAAAAGTTTTATTATACAAAAACTAAAGTTTTTATGAGAATTTCTTATACACAAACAAATATAACAAAACAGTAAAACAGTAGGCACAGAAAAATAGTATGAATGGTAAATTCCTCCATTTATCAATTAAATTCTTTACGAAGAAAAAAAGAATGAAAATGAATATAGGATCTTTAAAAATCAGTATAGAAAGATGCTTAAATAAAGTAAGATGTACAATGTAAGATGTTTACTGCTTTAAGACCGTCTTCCTTTCAGTTTTTTAAACTTAAATTATTTTTGTTTCAGTTTTTAACAAATAAAATGAATTTAGATCAATTTACTTATCTAATAATTTACGGGAAAAATATAGATACTCAGAAAAAAATATTAATTGTTCGTATCGTGAAATAGGGCCGCAGTAAATGCATTATTAACTAATACTTAACTATAGTTAATACCTTATATATTTAAAAAAACACCTTTTACTTAAAAAAGACCCATTAGATGGTGTTGAAAAGAAATTTCTCTGCTGAATTAAATTACATGAAGAAAGCGCGTTTATAAGGGAAAAAAATATTAATGAATGAAATATAATGCTGTGGAAATTTTTTTGTTTCTTCAAAACCTTAACATAAATTTCAAAGTGTGCAAAAAGTTCTACACGAATGAAAATTGTAAAGAAAAACGCTAAAGTAAAAAAATAAATAAGTAATCGTGGTAAAAGACACTTTTACAGCTTGATGTAAGTAAATTGGTTAATTTAAAATAAAGCAGCATGCTTTAAAGATAAAAAAAGATGCATATTTTATCACATTTTTAGTAAAAGTTTGGTTAAAGTGTTAAAAAAAATTAATGTTCTAATTAATTGATTTTTTTCTTTTAGTCATGTATTTCTTAACACTTTTTTAAAGGCATGTTGGCAACAAAAAGGAGGAATGTTATATTTTTAATTTTGTTTTGTACTTCACAATGCTTACTGTATAATTTTAATGAATAAAATTATTCACAAATTTCTATAGATTGTGCTGCTAGAAATATTTATACGTACAGAACGTAAACCTATTATACCATACATTTATAGAAATATATTAAATGTCTGTAATCAAACCCTTTAGAAAAAATGCAAAAAGCCTTATTACATTTGATATATTTCAATAATGTGCTAATATATTGTATATCTTATTTGAAAAATTATTTTGTGAATTGAACAGCACAATATAATTTATTAATTTCCCAAAAAAAAATATTATAAAAAGATATAATAAATGCAAATATTTTCATTTAAATATCTCAGGTTTAAGAAATTTCATTTTTAAATTGACATTTTTATGGAACATTATTTTAACAGATTTTAAGAAACTTATTGAAAAGAATGCAATATTTGAATGAAAACATTATGTCTGAAGTTTTAAGAAAAATCCATTTTTAAATTGACATTTTTATTGAACTTTATTTTAATTCATTTTTAATTCGTGCAATGAAGTTTTAGAAACAGCTTTAATAAATTGAGTATAAAGAATGAGATATTTGAATAAAAACACTTTCATTAATTATTTCAAAAGTTTTAAGAAAAATTTATTTTTAAATTGATATTTTTTATGGAACATTATTTTAATTCTTACATCGAAATTTTAGAAAAGTTTTTAAGAAATCGTAAAATTCCACATTTAAATTAAAAGCATCGATTCTATGTACATTTGTAATTAAAATAAGTGATCCAACCGTGTTTTAATTACGTAAAAGAAAATTCGTATTTCTTAAAAATATTAAAGAAACATTTTTTTCATGTTATTTTTTGGTTCATATTTAATAAAATTTTTGCTACATGGAATACAAAAAATGTTTAAATTTTTTTTTCGATTTTTTTTTTTTTTTTTTTTTGTCAATTACTATAAATAAACAGAAAACGAAAATTGATGTTAAATATAGTAATTAGTTTGAAAGAGTTTGATTTTAAAAAGATGAGGAATTTAAATGATATGAAAACATATATTTTTATTTTTATGCATTATTTTAATAATGCAGATTGTAGTATTATTAAATATTCAACTTGTCATTATCCTTTTTTTTCTGAATTACATCAATTATTTAAACAACATGAAGTAGTATTCATTTTATTCTGTTTATTATTTGGAGAAATCTTTTTCATATTTTAACATTTTTCCGTGAAATTATTGCATCAACCTTTATTCTGGATTAGTAAAACCACTCATATTTCTCGATATAAATTGCTAATGAACCCTTTACTTCAACACTTGAAATATACGGATTTAATTTTCAAAATAATAGGATACTTAACAGTCTCGGAATTGCAATTAATGCCGCTAGAAATTGAGTGTGATTAAATCAAGCAGGTTAAATGTAGAATCCACTCAACAATTATTCAAATTCGCGTAAATTACCTTGCGCGCATTTATTATTGTCTATTGCTAGTAATAAACTGCTGAATAAGGGTATTTTACATACACTCATAAATATTTTTATTTTGAAAATAAAATTATCCAAAAGTTTTCGAAACGCATTTTATTTTCCGCAATTACTTGATATAATTTAAAAAAGTCCTTATCGTTCAAAGTTTTAAAAATAAATTTCTAATCGTGACAGAAAATAAAATTATATAAAGAAGTGTAGAAATGAAATTTTTTTTATAAATGCACTGGGATTAATTCTTCCTTCATAAAAACGTCAAACGGAATAGAAAACAAATTTCAATTTTTTTTTTTTTTTTTACTTCTGTAATTTTGATTGAAAACTTAATTGGTTAAAAAAAAAAAACGGGAAATTTATTATTTTAATAATATAACAAAAAGTGACAATTAATTCATTTACAGAATTAATATATAAAAATATAAACAATTTTCAATATCATATTTAATCCATTTAAATGAGATATATTATTCCAGTTTTATTAAAAATTAATTTTGACGGTTTCTGTAAATTTTTAAGACAGCTTTAGTATCAGCTTATTTATTGTATGTAACTATTATTTTAACAGCTTTACTTCTAAAATTCATATTTATTTTCATTTTACAAACTTAAAAAATTTATTTTTACCAACAAGATATAATAAACTAATATTTCTTACTGTAACATCATTTATTAAAATTGCATATAATCACCATATATTCATATTGTTTTTTATGGATTATTCATAAAATATTAAATTTTCCTGGTGAAATTCAGCTTAGAAGGTTAATATTTTTAACCGTTGTTGCTAATTAATTATGTTTTACTACTAAATAATAAGACTGTTAAATAATCTTTTATATTCCTTTGTTAAATAATAGTGATAGTTCCAAAACATAAAATTCTTTTCAATATGCATCCTTATATTACCGAGATGGTAAAATAGATTGGTAAAATTAAATTTTTCCGGGGTGAAATTTAGCTTACATCGTTCATATTTTTAACCCTTGTTAATTAATAATGTTTTAATAATAAATAATGTTATTAAATATTCTTTTTGTTAAATAATAATAATGTTGTCAAAATATTAAAACCCTTTTCAATACGCATCCTTATTTTACCGAGATGGTAAAATAGATTTATTCATATATTCATATAATATTTATTTTTCCTGGGTGAAATTTAGTTTACATCGCTCATATTTTTAACCGTTGTTAATTAATAAAGTTTTAATAATAAATAATGTTGTTAAATAATCCTTTTGTTAAAAAATAATGATGGTTTCAAAATATATAAAACTCTTTCAATATGCATCTATTAACTATTTTTAATATGCATCTATAACTCTTTTTTTACATCTATTAACTCTTATTTTAATATGCTATTCTATTTTTAATATGCATCTATTAACTATTTTAATATACATCTATTAACTCATTTTTACATCTATTAACTCTTTTTTTATCTACTCTCATTTTTTATTTGCATCTATTAATTCTTTTTCAATATGCAATCTATTTTACCAAGACGGTAAAATAGATTGTTCATATAATATTTAATTTTTTTCCTGGGTGAAATTTAGCTTACATCTTTTTACATCGTTCATATTTTTAACCGTTGTTAATTCTGTTTTAATAATAAATAATGTTATTAAATAATCTTTTGTTAAATAATAATAATGGTGTCAAAATATATAAAACCCTTTTCAATACGCATTTATTTTACCGAGATGGTAAAATAGATTGTTCATATATTCTGGGTGAAATTTAGTTTACATCGCTCATATTTTTAACCGTTGTTAATTAATAATGTTTTAATAATAAACAGTTTTTGTGAAATAATAATAATGGTTCAAAATATATAAAACAAAACATCCTTATTTTACCGAGATGGTAAAATAGATTGTTCATATATTCATATAATATTTAATTTATTCCTGGGTGAAATTTAGTTTATAGCTCATATTTTTAACCGTTGTTAATTAATAATGTTTTAATAATAAATAGTTTTGTTAAATAATCTTTTGTTAAATAATAATAATTCAAAATATATAAAACTTTTCAATATTCCTTATTTTACGGAGATTTAAAATAGATTGTTCATATATTCGTAACATATTTAATTTTTCCGGGATGAAATTTATGATATTTTTAACCATAATGTTTTAATAATAAATAATGCTATTAAATAATCTTTTTGTTAAATAATAATAATGGTGTCAAAATATATAAAACCCTTTTCAATACGCATCCTTATTTTACATGCATATTCATATAAATAATGTGCATTTTGCATTTATTTTGTTTTAATAATAAATAATTTGTTAAATAAAAATAATGGTTTTCATTTTTAAGATTTTGATGGAAATGTTTTGCGTACAAGAACTTTTCGAGAAATTTAATCCTTCACATTTTTGCCGTTGTAAAAAATAAATAAACCAATTTTTAAATTCCATAATAAATAATGTTTTTAAACAATATCGATTAACAAAAGACTCTTCCATTAATTTTGTAGTATGGTAAAATTATTCGATGCAATACTCATATTTCTATTTATTTAAAATTAAACTTTGAAAATAATACAATAGTCAGCCTTTTATGCATACAAAAATATTTTGCATTTATTTTGGTAATATTCCTTTTAGAAAATTTGTAGTGCAATAATCCTTCACATTTTAGTTAAGCTAATATTCCATAAACTTCGAGTCAGTGATTATAAAAGTAATGAAAATAATTAATTTTACTAAAGTACAAGTGTTTAGAGACTTGAGCGCTTTTCATTATTACAATCTTATATACTATTCTAATCTGGAGCAATTTTAAGTAATCATTATATTAACTTCGTTACAGAAAGTTTTAAAGACACAATAAACTTTAAATCCATAAATAAATCAGAATTAAAATATATGATTTAGACCCTTTTCATAATCATCGCCCTAAATTATATTCTAAATAGTTATATTCTATATTTGTTGCCTTCCTGTGAAATAAAATTAATTTTCACTAAGTTAGTTACATTTTAATCTCTAAGTATGAAATAAAATCAAAATTACTCATGTATGAAAAAAACCCTTTTTTTTTTCAATGATATAACATATATATTAGTTTACCTATTATCAAATTTCAATTTATTGTTTATACTGCATTAGATTCTTCAGATAAAAGAGAAAAAAAACATTCTCATTTGCCAAAATATTTATCTAACGATAATAAAATTATCTTACACATTTATTATTTATATAATTGATAGCTTAAAAAATAAATTTTATATTACATTTATTATATTATTGAGATCCTTGATATTGAGATAATATTATTAATCTTACTTGAAATATAAGTAATTTTGCAATTTGAAAAACATCTTTTATTTTGCAAGAAAAATTATTAATTTTTATGCATTCAATCATATTATTGTTTGTACTTTTATGTTTTCCAGTGAAATGGCTTGTTTTTTAATTCATTTTTAAAAGATTTTAATAAATGATAACTAACAGCAAATGAACGAAAAAAAAAAGCTGTACCTAATTGAAATATTAATGATTTTTTAATTCAAATTTTTTTAATTTTAGCAAAAGAAAATATACATTATTTCAAAAACAGTTTTTGTTCAACATTAAGCCAGTTGAATTTTTCATGATTTTGAAATGATTTCTAACATATAACAATAATAAGATAGACTTGGTTACAAAACATATTTTTTCAATTGAAGATTTGTTAAAACATAATTTTGAAGGTTAAAAAATTTACAAAAAGAATACAAATAAGTATTTAAGTATTTAGAAAGCTCTGTATTAATTCATAATATAAATCCTTTTTTACTGGAAACGTAAAATTATTTGTATTTCAAAATACTCATCATATCTGTTAATACATAATATTGAAGGTTAAAAAATTTACTAAAAAGAATACAAAAAATAGGTATCTAAGTTTTTAGAATCATCTGTATTAATTCATAATATAAATCCTCTTTTGACTGAAAACATAATAATTGTATTGCAAAAATACTGTAATGCAGAATTTATGGTTTTAAAATGATTTCTAGCCTATTTATTCGTAAGATAGACTTAAAAGCATATTTTGTTTTAATTGTCGATCTGTTAAAACATAACATTGAAGATTACAAAAATTTAAAAAAACCCAGATAGGTATCTAAGTTTTTAGAATCATCTGTATTAATTCATAATATAATTTCTATTTTACTGAAACCATAAGAATAATTGTATTGCAGAATTTATGGATTTAAAATGATTTCGAACCTATTTATTTGTAAAATAGACTTAAACAGATATTTTGTTTCAATTGACGATCTGTTAAAATATAATAATGAAGATTACAAAAAAGAATACAAATAAGTATCTAAGTTTTACAATCATCTGTGTTAATTCATAAAATAAATCTTTCTTTACTGAAAACGTAATAATTATTTGTATTTCAAAAATACTCATCTAAGTTTTTAGAAGATCTAGTAAATCCTTTTTTAAGAAAACTTAATTTTTGAAGCTTACAAAATTTACAAAAAAGAATGCAAATAAGTATCTAAGTTTTAGAACGCTCTATATTAATCGCTCTATAGTTTTTAATGAAAACATAAGAATTATTGTATTGGAAAAATACTCATAGTGTATCGCATATATTTATACCAATTAAAAAGAAAAAGAAATGCCAATTATCACTCACCGATTATCACCAAATAGGATCCAATAATCACGTGCGTGGAAGGAGGAAAATAATTCGGATAAACAAACGGCTCATCGGTTGTCATCGTGGAAGGATCACCTGTGGCATCTGCCTCATCCATTATGAACTTGCATACGATTTCTGCTTAGAATTCTCTGACGAAAAACCGGCGACTCGACCGACAGACAGCAGACGATAAACAATAACAAATCACACGACACTCGCCTCCGAAATCGTCTGCTTGTGTTGTGCCGACCGGCGGAAGGTAGCAGACGATTTTGCAAAGCGCCATCTTTCCTCAATGAAAGTGAGGGGGAGGGAGGACGAAGAATTTTTTTTTTTTTGGGAGGGTGAGGAGATAAAAAAAAAAAAACGTGAGAATAATTAACTGCAACTGTGAGAGGGAAAAATACGTAAGTAACTTGACTTCATGATTATTTAATTAGCTGTAACACTTAATTATTTTGCATTTGCAGTAGATGTGGTTTTTTTTTTAGTTCGTTCTTTAAGCATTAAATAACAAACTATATTCAGTTGTGCTACTTAGTTTTTCGAATATTTGAATATATATGTTAATTCTTGACAAATTTATTCTCCTTCTGTCTCTTTATCGTATGTTAAAAGTAAGTTTTTGAGTCAAGTTAACACATTGTAGATTGAGAAAATTAAAAGCATCTTTGATTTTGTTTTCCATTTTGAATTTTCTAATACTTCATAGAAGAAGTGCAAATTAATTTTCCAAGTTAAAATTTTAAATTTAAAAATGCTTTCACTTTGATGCTCTTATCATATTTTTTAAAAGTATTTACCATTCCCATCAAAGAGTTAATTCTTCAATTATTTTGCTAAGTAGATATTTTAAAAAACAGTCGTTTGCATTCTAAATAAACAGCAATAAAATTGCTAACACTGTATAAAATAAGCAATTAAAATTAAAGTTTTTATCATTTGATTTTAGTTGTTTTAAGATTTGAGTATCTTACAGACAACTATATAACTATAATTAAACAACTATTTATGCAAAAATTAATTAATTATTTGTGCAAAAATTAATTAACTATTTGTGCAGAAATTAAATTATTCTTCCATATGACGATGTTCTGTTCTGAACAAAAGTTAATAATGTGCTAGTTTATTTTGATTTAGTTTTAATACTTAAGACTCATAAAAAAATTCTTCTTAATCTTAAGCTAATTGAAAAATTTATTTATACTAGCATTTTTCAAGTACTTTTAATCTAATAAATAAAACAAACTATTGTTCATTGATTTTTTTTTTTTTTTTTTACTAAAAATAAATAAAACATGGGATAACATAATCTTACCAAAATTTCAAATAAGTTTTTAGCGCGATTATAATACATTATATTAAAATTATCATTTGAAATAAAGAACATCTACCCTGGTTCCCAAAAATTAAAGAAAAATAGCAACAAGGTAAAAAAAAAAGCTGTACATTTCTATAAAAATTAAGCAGTACACGAGAAAAGCAATACTGCATCTAAATACGTTATCCCAAATTAGTGGAAGATGTTGTCATTTAATGATATTAGACACATGAACAAAAACAGGCATTAAAAGTGTCTACAGTTTCTACCAGTAAAAACTGCGTAGTGAAATTTCAATATTTCCACATTTTAGATATGAATACAGGACATCATTTATCAGAAAATTACGATGGCGAGCCATAGGGTGAATAAAATTTCTATTCACCTGTGGTTCGCCATCGTATGTCCTACATTCACCCCGGGCCTTTCCATATCTCATAAACTGTGGTATTTATTTCTAAAAACAGAATCATGCTAACGATACAGTCGAGGATATCCTAAAGCTACAAGTACCACAAATGGCCACTACTTGCGATTAAGTGCAAGGATTAACATAACTGCTACAGTAACTCACCTCAAATCGTCCTTTATGGCAGTCACTTAAAGGAGTGACCACCAACCTTTTTTATTGCAACCCTAACTAATGAGCCTTTTGATTGCAACCTCCTTCTGTTACTTCGAACATTTATGTGGAACCAAATGATGAGATTGCTTTCCTTTCTGTGTTTTTATAAATCGGGATGTTTGGATTAGAAATTGGTCCACCCATTTTAAAAAGATTTTTTTCGTTATTTTTGGATGGTAATGTTGTTCTTTCTCTCTAGTTTTTGGGCTTCAATCGAAAAATGTGCAACTTTTTACAATTTGAGTAAATTTGATCATACAATCACAAGTGATTGTGAATCTACATCTTTGGACTGTCCCCAAGTATCCCTTTGCTTATTCCCTAGGGAATGCATACACCACTTTGAAACAACTACCCTAGAATACGCGTGTCCCACTTAAGAGATTACTGATAAAGAAAAAAATGAGCACAGAAGGCTCACACCATGCCACCTAAACGAACAGTTTAATTGGATGCATACATATTAATTGGAGTGGGAGTCATTGGGGATCTTCATTCTTTACTAATGAGGCCAGATTTTGTTTGCAAAGTGAATACAGAAGAATGTTGATCTGGCAGGAACCAGAAATCCATTAATATCCCAGTCATATTCATGTAAGAGACAGATTTGGTCATCGTATATATGTAGGCAGATATCTTTTATGACCACACTGACCAGTATATCGTCCCAAGAGATAAGCATATTGTACCTTCACTGCTCACTTATAGAGAAAACATCTCGGTATATGAAGTTTTACGATCGGGTGGCGACTACTGAGTGCATAGATTAACCACCACGATCGGTATAAATCCGGTCGAGCATATACGGCTGCTCTTCCCCTGAAACCCTTATCTTAAAATTGCCTTCACAGAGCAATGGACTTCATTTACTAATAGTTAATAATCACTAGCTTTTCGGCCATGAAATAGAGCTGTTGTGCCTATGCTACAGTTAAAGGTGATTACACATTGAAATTGACTATCTTTTTTTTTTTTTTTATGTTTCTATTTTGTGTGTTTTTATAAAATAAACCCTTTTTTTTTCTTTTGTGCCAAATTTGTCAAGCACTGTTTGTTTAATTGGGGGTTTTTCTCAAATTTTATTAAGTTTCAATGGATAGAATTTTCACGATTACATTTTATCTGATTATTCCTTTATTTTTGGAAACCAGTGTATATTAATTTAGTAGAACATAAAGCTCAATAAATTTATTTTAAATAGTTGCATATTTTTAAGTGAAAGAATCTAACTATAAAATCAATATTGATATCCAAAAACTTTTGAGTAGCTATTAAAATTAACTACTTTAATATAACTTGGAAAAATATTTCTCGGACATATTGTGATTTAAAAAAAACACGATATGTTCTTTTTCATAAATCTATGCATTAATTATTGTTAAACTAAGCACTTTTTCTCGTAGTATTATGTTAAGTAACAAAAATATTTTAATTATATTTAAATTTAATATATAATATAATATTTTAATTATTCATTTTAACATTAATTTCAATGATCAATATCCCCAGACGGCTATATTGATTAAAATGTTTATTAAACTTATGGCTGCTTTCTGAGATAATATATAAATTATTAATGTGCAAAGCTGCTCTTCAGTCAGATAATATAATGCGTTCTCATAAATTAATATCGCAGCTATGTAAAGGAAGAAGAGAAGGGTTAACAAGGAATTCAATTTTTTAAAATAAGTAAGTGTTTTATTAGTTTCAGATGACACAGATGTAGGATTAGTTAGC